>VWYN01021697.1:119952-138091 GCA_013400075.1 Hippolais icterina | reverse complement strand
CTATAATCTTAAGTAGCTCTTAAAAGAAAACAAAACACACTCCCCCCCTTGCTGCCCCCCCAGAAAATCCAGATGAACACAGAAAAATCTGTCAAGCTCAGTCTTGTCCAAAGCAGATCTGCCAATGCTCTGACAATGTTTGCACTTGCTTGTCAAAATGGTCACTTCGGCTGAGCATCATTTACACTTTGGCTTACAAATTAGTTATGTAAATTACCTATAAATTTAACACAGAAAAAAAAAATCCACCTACCTTTTAAGTTATATGTATAAATGTACACACTTTCTATATATATTATAAAATGTGGCATCGTAGGGCCAGTGTTTTCTGGCTGAAGAGAAATGTTGCAGTTGGAGCACCCAGGAGAGAGTGGAGGCTGGAGCACAGGGCTCTCTGCACCTGGGCTTCCCTCCCTCCTCTGCCACCAGCTCACTGCTGGAACTTGAAGGAAAAAATTCCTTTAATGCCTCATTTTCTCGATCTGCAAAGTGGACAGGGCTGGTTGAGTTATCCTTGTGTTATCTAGCAAATGTTAAGATTTTCTCCTCTCTGAGAGCCACATCAGAAGCTGTCTGAACAAAAAATCTACTCTCTGAAAAGCCATTTTCAGCAAGAAAAGGAATGTAGGATTTTTACCAACTGGTCTGTTGGGCCAAATTGCACATTTTTGGGAGCTGGGTTGCTCACGTAAGGTGCTGCACCATGCTGCTCATGCACGGGGGCTGGAGGAGTGCCGGGGCTGTTTATGGGAATGTCTTTAATTGTTCAGCAGATTTTAAAGATAATTACCCGTATTGTTATTAAAAGAAATAAAAAAGGCGCTGAGAGAGCTTTGTCATGGGTTTCTTTCCTTCGTTTATAGAAAGAGTTCAGCTGAATATTTACCCCAAGACAAGTAGGACCAGTTAGAGTAGGAAGAGAAGAAAATCTTCGAAGGAGAGAGGATCCTGCACCTGGGACTGCTCTGAAACTGAGACTTTCATCATAACAGTGAGAGCTTGTGCAGGAGGGAATTTTAAATCTCTCTGAACTCTCACGCTCCATCTGTATATGAAATAAATAAATCATTATTATGGACAGAAATTACTGGAAATAGGCTCTAATCCTGTGTCCTTCAGAAACAAGGACTGAGGAACACCTCTTAAATTTGGATTGATAATAATATCTACACTTAAAGTGTGAAACCCTTCTGAGAGGCTTTGTCTCCTCACTTCTTCCTTTCTTCTCCAACATTTTAAATACCAAAAAAAAAAAAACAAACCAGCAATGGTTGTTCTGACATGTCAAGGAAACCATCACGAACATATAGTCTAAATTATTATTTTCATCCTCTGATAATTTTTCTAATCAAAACTTGCTTTGTTTACTCTTATTGATGGAAAAATATTGCCTGCTAATGAAGATGGTCAGTGAGTGACTCCTCATGAGGTGCACACACAAAAGCTTTGCTATATTTAGTCACCACTCTATCTGGACATGGGGTTAATTCCTGCCTCCCAGGACATGCTGACATTCCACAAATCACTAATGGGGCAGGAGATCCCAGAATTAACAGGAGTGGGTAGTGCCCAGAGCATTAATAATGTGCTTCACAGCACCACGGACTATCAGAATCATCTTCAGAGCCTCAGCCTGCTCTCTGCTTCAGAGTTTCCCAAAGCACCACGACCCTGACAGGAAGGTGAGACACAGAGGCATGAACTTGCTTCCTCAGTCAACTCGCCACTAATTGGAGTTGGAAATGCTCAGTCTTGGTTTTATGGCTCCGGAAATCAAAACTCTCCATCCAATTCAACTGGCAATTACACATATGCAGGAGAAAAGCTTTACCAGCTCTTTGATTCTATTAAGGGTTCCTTGCATTTCAATTTCTATGCCAAAATCAGGAGCTGGACAAAGCTTGATGCATCCCACTTCACAAAAACACCATTCCATGTTATTCCTGACCCATAAATGGAGAATGAAAGGCTGGAGGAATACAGCAATTTATTCTGAAGTGTTTCAGATCCCAAGGTCCTCCTCTACAGCCATGGACACGTGAATTTAGCAGCTGATCAGCCCGTGAAGGACCAGAGCAGGAAAATTAGGATGAACTCATATCTCAGGATGCTGGTACAAACACTAAAGAGGTCAACTTCCATTTTCACTTTTACATCACGTGTTTTATGCTGAGAAATTCTACCTGTGCATAAATCTACAGCAAAGAGAAGAGAAACCTGAGGAAAAGAGAATATCCTGGGGACACCTAGCACTGTCAGCCTGGAGAACTGTGCTGCTCAGAGGGAGGCAGAATTCCCGAGGGTCAAAATCACTGGGTTGAATTTGGTCTTGAGTCACAACTTGGTAAGAAATCAACACTGCGTGTGTGCAAGGTGAATTTAGCCTGAGTACCCTGTTTTCCAACAGGCAGCCCTAGAGAGAGAGAGAGAGAGAGAAATAAATCTCCAAAGAACTTGCAGAGAGCTGGGAACAGCGAGACAGCTCAAGTGATCCACACTTACACTTATTATTAGAAGTGAGAGAAAGCTGCAAATAAGCCTGTGAATATTCTGTTTCACTGCATTCAAGTTGTTTTCCAACCTGATTCTTCAAGTGAGCTCCTACACATCAATCTGTGCCAATACCAGAGCAAAAACCTGCGTGTCGCTCAAGACTTTGGTATGTTGCTTGATCAGGACAAGGAAAAGGAACAGGTTTTGAGACTGCTGCACTGAGACAAGTTTTGCCTAAAAATAATGTTCTTTAAAGGTGTTTTAAAAAGTGAATTTTAAATTCAAGTTCATTTTTAGTATTTGCATCAACCCCTTTTCCAACCAGGAAGAAGAAGAAGGCCATGTGACTTGGATACCCATTACAAAGAGCTGAAACTTTAAATGTTGGAAACCCACAATGAAGTGCTGGCAGCCAATCCACTGACAAAGAATGAATCAGGAAATCAGCTCAAATAACGAATACATTGAGGACTTCATAATAAAGTCAATTACAATTCATGCACAGAAAACAGACACCATTCATCCACTACCATCCGGTGAATCAATCCCTGAATTCCCCGTTATCTTAATACATTTCTCTAACAAAGCTGGATCTCATGGCAGCTTTCTAATTCAGCATTTTCTGGCAGTGAGGGAGCGGGAGAACCTATGTGGAACATACAGAGTGTCAGTTTTCCCAAGGGCCAGATTTAGCAGTTCCTCCTGGCCATCCTGCTGCTGGGAGTGATCCCACAGTGTAATTTAGGTTATGGACACGTCCCACCAAGCTGCTCAGCGATCTTTGTGGGACACTCTACAACCAAATGAAGAGCTGGACCTTTGTCAAATATCTATTTTAGCCCGAGGTGAAAGCCTGGCCACAAAAAATTTCAGATTTGGCTTCAGCAGAGCCAGGTTGGAGTTTGGCTTGTTGGCAACCAAGGGACAGGAGGTAGAAGCACGTTTTTCCCTGTAGGTGCTCCTTTGTATTCCTCAACCACTTTCATCCACTCCCGTGTGCTCCAAAATCTTTAGCCAGACAGCTCGTTTGCATATGCTTTTGAGATACTAATTAAACACGTACAAACAAAGAAAAACCTTGCAGCAAAAGAGAAAACACAAAGAAATTAAGGAACTTACTTCAGAAGTCTCGGGTAAGCCACTCAATTGGGTTTTCCCCACAGATTCCCCTCCTGCCTTGACTTCCCTGATCCACACACTCCGCTAATTCCAGCAGCGAATCCACACATTCATCATCAAGTGGAGCAACTTACAGACATCAACCACAAAGCTCCACGAGCAGAGCTGCACACAAGCACATGCTTGTTTAAAGAAGGGATCTGGAACACCTTGAGAAATGTGTACAACACACGCCATTCATCTGCTGGCTCCTGGAATTATTCTGGTTAAAACGATGCAGCGCTACGAAAAAAAAAAAAAAAAAACAACCCAAAAGCATCAAAAAAACACAAAACCACAACACTGAAAGCATTGGACCACTAAAATAGAACTGGAAATTCTGTATGAATTCTAGCACGGAGGTGACAGTAAGGGAAAAGGGATCAGTTTGGAACACCAAGATGCTTCCAGTCGACATTTGAAGTCAGAACAGTGAAACTGGAATTTTAGATGATCAGTTTGAATGGATTCCTTCTCTAACTCCACATTTCAGCATGATAAACGCACCAAGCTCCCTCTGATACCATCTTTCTCCACCCAAGAAGTTTCCCAGAGAGAAAAGATCTCAAACTTCACTCTCTATATAATACAAATAGGAATACTTTTTATTTATAGTTTGTCACAAAAGCACAAGGTTTCCTCAGGTCTACCCAGGGCTCAGAATATCTGGGCTTTAGATGATACCTGACAGCTAATAATGGCTTATCTTGTTAATTTTGCTCTTGGGAAAACGGCAAGAGGTGATCAACTCCTGCTCCCTTTTTCTATGTTTGTTTCCTATCACAGATTTTTTTTTTTCACAATGAAATGCAGATAAGAAGTTCACCTCAACAAGATAAAGAGTGAGATGGGTGCAATTAAGTCTATGGAGTAATTTGTTTTCTACAAGACCCACGACTTCAATAACATAACATCTAAAATGCTGGAGGTATCAAAAAACTGGAAACAAAACCAATAAAGAGGAAGATGAAATGTCAGCAGATGGATTAACATCACCGAGAATGTGCCAGATTCTTAAGGCTATATTAAGCAACAATTCTTTTTTTTTTCCAAAGCAAGTTCTATGATAATTTTAATAACTTTACTGCGGAGCTTGGTTTCCTTTTTAATTCCCTATTTTCCTGCTCATTCCCACTCCTGCAGGGAGGGGGACTGTTCCCAAATCCCTGTCGTGTCCCAGTGTCTCAGCTGGGTTATGGATCCCTCGTCCCAAAATCTTCACTGCAAAGTTCTCTGTTGCAGCTACAAACGCTCCTAATGTCACAGAATCATCGTTCCTAATGAGGTTTTTGTTTAATTTGCACACTTTCCACCTCCCCTCCCCAACAAAAAAATGAAAAAAAGGAAAAAGTGTGGTTTCCTTCTAGCTGATTTGCTGTGCTTGTCAGCCATCACCTATGTGCTGGCTGTCCCAGGGTCTGAGCACAACCCCCTCAGGGGATGTCTATATATAAAATATGTGAGACTCAACGGACAGCTGATTTAATATGACCTTATCAGCTTATGGCACAGTGTCTCCTACCATTTTTCTCTGACAAAATTGAGGTGCTTTTGGCAGAAGGCAATAGATACACACCGTATCATGTTTAGCTCCATCCCCAGGAATTTAACAAGACTGATGCAGCCTTTCCCATCATTTTTTTTCCCTCTCAAAATGGGATTTTCAAGAACGTTGAAAAAAAATGGCACATCACTGCCTAAACGCCCAGCTTTGCTGTCAAAGAAACAAAGGCTTTATGGGGCAGTTTGTTTCTTTACATAAGAATTCTTTCATTTGTGTTTTGGAGGGGGTTATTTTCCAGTGACCCTTGATAAGACCAACATGAGCCAGCAGAAAGAACAGAAATTCCTGCACACGAGAGAACTCCCAGGTGAGCTGAGGATGGAAACAGCAGCCACGAGTGGTGAAAATACACAAGGGGAAAAAACTGCACAAATCAGTTTATGGGATGTTTGACCATTTGGTTTTGCTTTGCAAACCCTATTTCTGGACACAGCACCACAGGATTGATCCACAGCCTGCTCCTATCCACCTCTCTGCATTTTCCAAGGGGAAAGGAAGCTGGAAAATGTAACTTGGGCATGGCTGTGCTTGGTTCTGGTTCCAGCCCAGCAATCTTCAATCTTCCTCCCTGTGCATTCCCAGTGGGGATGCAGTCGCAACTCCCTTTGCAAGGAGCACAAAACACGTTGGTAAGTGAATTTAAACGTGTGCCATTGCTCCCTGTGGCCTCCTGCACCACTGGGGGCTGCATTTTCAATTAATTCCTATTAAACCATCAGCTCCCTTTAGAAACGGCTCTTGATTCTGTGTAAGTTTGTTCTAATTAGCACCAAATAACGAAAGTATAACAGCAGCACCTATTCCCCCAACATTTTTAACAAGTTGTCAGAGAAGGAACAGTGTGAATAACAGCAGAGTTTAATATGCTACTTTGCGCTTTTTTTTTTTTTTTTTAAATCCCTGCACTGAGTTGCTTTTAATATTTCTGGGTGACCAAAGCAACCAATTTTGAGGTCAACTGAATACACACGAATTCTTATAGTTCCTTGACACAAGGAGTTTAATCTTCATTTTTTAAAAAATTACCCCATGAAGAAATCTCCTCAAATGACTCCAGAATGTGTCATCTGACACATTTATTGCTCAGGGTCCCTGCCAAAGCCATTCAATATATAATTATCTCAGCTGTGCAGCAACCCTTATTCCTATGCATCCAAATTCTTCAGCTTTTTCCAGGAGAATTTTAAAGGAAATCTTTTTCAACATCAAAATAATGGTACATTATTGAATGTCTGAGGTGCTTTTCCTTTATCAGAAATCTGATCCACAGGTGATAAAAACAGCCATTCAGTCTCACTTCTGATGAAATGTTCTCATCTGAGATCTTCAGGGATGCAGAATCTCCTCCCACTGTGTTCCTGCAAGACCTGAAATATCCTGTAGGCTCCACCAGGAGCAGAGAGAAATATCCTTTAGGTTCCACCAGGAGCAGAAAGCCCTCCAAAGGGGGAAAGAGGCGTTTTCAGTGAATATTTTGTGTTATCCATTGAACTAAAGAAGAGACGTAGCAAGAAAATGAGGGAGGGGAAAAATCATGGGTTGCTTCTTGATGAAAATGACATTGATCCTGATTCAGGAAATCACTGATCCTCAGGTCAGTGGGGGCTGAGGAAGCAGCAGTGTTTGCCCTGTTTCTGTGAGCCCTCCTGCAGCTCCACTTGCCAGCCCTGAGTCACTCTCCAGTTGGAAGAGGTCCCTTCCTTTGGCCTCCACACAGCAGCGCTCTCTTTTTCCATGAGAATCCACAGAATGTGTCCCACCTTGTCTGAACGCCTTCAGACGACACTGCAGCTGTTTCCTCAGCCCGGGCCAAGTGCTCAGATGTTCAGTAATTCCCCTTGAAGTCATAGGAGTGCTTCCAATTCCTGCCACCTGAGAATGCTGCCTGCTGTTCAAACCCGATCCGCCATCCCACTGCAAACATTTACATGGAAAACAGGTTCAGGGAAGGAGAGATTGACAACTTCGTGCCTGATATCCTAATGGTGGGCTGGACAGCAATTTATCTTGTCTCTGATCAAACCTACCAGCTATGAGCAGAGTTTCACAACTGCAGGAGGCTTTGTGTTGCAACTTGCACCAAAAAAATGTGGGATCCTGCACTATGGCTGAAGTGTTCAGTGCACTCAGATCTGTTCTCGTGGGCTAACAGAACTTTTATTATAGGATTTTTGTTGTTGTTGTTTTGTTGTATTGAAGAGATGCAGCTCTACTCTTTGAAGTTTAAGACTAGTTGTAAATTCCTTGAAGTCAGCCCTATTTCCTTTTATATTAGCATGTTAACAAGCTTTGGAAGACTGACAGACCTTACAGGAAGACACAGCTGGGTGCTCCTCTAGTCTGGGCTTAATGAAAACCAGAACATGAAGGCTGAACTCTGTGGCTTGTCTGCTGTTTACAGACTCGGCAGGAAGAATCCACTGCCCCAGTGATGAAGGCAAAACCTCCTCATCAAATACTGATACTTTCTGTACTACCAAGGAGAACAGTTGGGATTAATTAAGAAAGGAAATGCCACAATATTTTAAATTACTTCTGTAGTTTAAACCTTTGTACCAGATGAAGTCCCCAACAATAAAAAAAATTTTAAAAACCAGCAAAACAAAACAAACAACAAGAAACCAACCCACCCTGTGGAAGACTGCGAAGATTTTGCAAAGAGGAACTGATTAAAGAGTGAGGGCCCAACCATGAGCATGATCCAGATCTGGACTAAGAAGGGGCAGGATACGTTTCAGCTCTTCCATGGGTCAAGTGAAAGCGTGAAAGATCAGGAAGAATCAAAGATTATACTCCCCAAACTCTTAAGTCAGTAAAGAAGCAGCGAGCAGTCTCAAAACTCCATTGGGAATCAGTGTTTGTCAGGATGACAGTGATTCCAGAGGATGCTCCAGGCATGTCTATCCCACAGATAATGTACAACTCGAGCTTTCTGGAGGCAGTTTTATGGCCACCTTTTGCATTGTTTGGGTTGGAAGCATCCTCCCATTCCTGGGAATCCCTGATGCTGCTCCAGCCCTTTCACACCTCTAGAGCTGAGGAGCAGCCCTTTCCTCCATTCCTGCTTGCCAAGGCCCTGACTATTGAAAATCAAATTCCAGAGAGCTAAAAAGGAGACCAAGCTGTGCTGCTGCATTCTGGAGCTCTAACATCTCTGGAGAACATCCAGGAATATCCTGCATTTTAACAGCAGATTTTACTGTGGCATCTATTTACATAAACTTCTTTTGATTTAGTGGAATATATGCTCCAACACACAGTACACGTCTAATTTCCACATGCATAAGAGATAATTGTAAATATAAATCAAATAAATGCAGGCACAACTGGCCAGCTCTAGAACACCACACACAGATGCATTTTTCCCACCAATCCATAATTCTTCAGACAGTCAAGTGCTTGGGAGGAAAGAATGTCCAGAAGATGAATAAAACCCACTTCCACCTTATCATTTTACATCAATTTTTAACAAAATCTGGTTATCAAAGACAAAGCTACTTTCTTGGAGAGCAGTTTTCAACTCAACCAGGCAGAGTTCTGCTTTTGCTGTTATTACAGCAACATCCTTAAAACCCCTGAATGTTGACAGCAGAGATCACCTTGAAACCCTGTCCAGCCTCACCAAGCGGATGCTGCCTTTTCACGCATGCTTGCAGCATTTTGCTGCATGCCAGATTTCCATGTGCACCTGATTATGCAACCAAAATATCCAGCCAGAAATGTAAATAACTCAAGGTCTGCAAAGTCTTAGGCTGTGTCGTCCAGCATTCAAAGTGGAAGTTCAGAATCTGCTTTGATGAGTGCTTAAAATAAATCAGGGAAAGGCAGCCAGCCTAGGTGGGTATTCCCAGGCCCTACAGGGGAAAACTGGGAATGTACTGGGCCTACAGCTGTTGCAGACTTAAAACCAATGAGTTGCACTCACTAATAGGAAAAAACACTCCCAAAATTCCATGTATTATGGATCAAAACCATAAGCACTTACTTGAACCAACAAGATCACTTCAACTGCATGAAAAACAGTGAATCCAGCAGAAGCAGCAATGCTTTCATTGCCAGGGGGATTTAAACTGATGATTTCAAAACACAGATATAAGATGTTTGGAAAATCTGCCCCCTGTTTCATTATAAACCATAAAGCTTTTGTGTAACTGGGCTTGCCTCAACTTTGCTGGACTCAGTGCAGCTTCTGAATAGGCTTTTTATAAGGCAGGAGATGTCAGTTAAATTAAAAACAAAAGAAAAGCACAACCCAATAATGTAGGATCAGGATAGAAGCCAAAATGTTCAGGTTTATAGATTTAAGAAATGCTTTTTATGTGCCTCATGCACTGTTTATTCTCATGGGTCAATTGGTGGTGATAACATCCAAATTAAAGATCTTTCTCTGACTTTATAATACATCCTGTGCCCTTCACTTGGCTGGTGCAGCCAGTCTCTAGAAGTTCATCCAATGCTTCATTAGTGCTCATTCATTTGGGAGAGCAGTGTTCCATCTAACCTGAAATATTATTATGGATCTTTATTTATTTATTCCAGTCCCACCTCCCATTAAAATTGTAACTCATCCTCTTCAAACATTTTGCAACTTCATCAAATAGGATTGATCAGTGGAATTATCTCCCTGCTTCTGTTATTACTCTTACATTTCATCTCAAATCTCTGCTTCTGACTCTGAGAATTCATAAAAGAGGAACTGTTCTATAAATAACGTATAGAAAGTTTTGACTAATGTGGAATGAATGTGCTCCTCTCACAATCTCCATGTAACCTCCATAATGTCAAGCCCCTGAGTGATTTTGTTGATTATGTACAGCATCCTGACATGCAAACTCACAATTTAGCCTGAAGACATTTGCAATTAATTAATTAATCCCAACAGAAATTATCAAAACTCATTCACCGGGCACTGCACAGCCAGCAGCAAGCACGAAGAGACTTTTTAACCATGGAGAAGAAGAACTCTTCAAGCAGAAACAAAGCCTGCTGCAGAAAACAAAATGTAAATCTTGGAACAAAGAAAGCTTCCTGTTAAAGCATGGATGCACAGCGAGTTGCCCAGGGGTTGCACGAGGTCCTTGCAGACCTACTTGGACGCCCGTCACCTTTCCCTCAAGGCTCTGAGAGTTGTGTCTGGCCTCTGACACGGATAACCACAACATCTCAACCCGTCACAGAAACACTGGCTTGAGAAATAAGCAGAAGACGCCTCAAAATCCTAAGGAGGCATTGATGTTTGGTGTGCTTTTGCTCCTGAATGGGCAAGAATGACACGCTCCTTTTGCACAAAGGAATCAGTAGACACGGCAGTGTTGAAAATCCTTCATTTGAAGGTGCTTTTCAAGCTCAGAGGATCCTTTATTAAATGCACAGAAGGTGCTTGCACCACATGTGCCCTCCAACCCAGTTTTTCAGTGGCGCTGCAGCCCCTTTGGAGGGGCTGTGACTGATCACAGGTGATGGCACAAGTCTGACATTTCTGCTGCACATTACGTGCTTGAGCAAGCCCGGGCTCACAGTGACTTGGCTGGGGAGTGAGAGACCAACAATGCTGAGCTGCAGGAGGGGGGAGGAGGAAATCCCATGGAAAATGCAACTAAATACAGCTGCTAACAGCTGGGGGAAAAGATTGGGCATTAACCCTCAATCCTAAATCACACCACCTGCAGCGAGGATGCAGCTCTGCCACAGCAGCCCTCAGGATCCCTCTCCTAAAATCCAGATTAAACTGATTCCTGGTGGCCTTTCAATCCCACTGTGGATGCTTTCAGAAATGCACATTTTGAAGGTGCTGTGTTGAGAGATCTGAGCAAGAGTGGAAATAAAAAGGCAAATTCAAGAACAGCCCTCTGTGCACACTGGTGCTGTGTAGTGCTTCAACTCTGCTGGACTAAATCAGCTTCTGAATAGATAGTTGATAAAGAACTTTTTATAAGGTAAAACATGTAAGTCAAACAAAATCATAGTAATCTGAGATCAGGGAAAAAATAAAAAATATCACAGCAATAGAACTTGAAGAGAAATATTTCAGAGAAAAAATTTAATTTAATCAAAGTATTTTGTTTCAGTGGAGAAGGAATGTCTCAGTGTTGACTGTTTTACCCTTTTTTAATACAAATGTTCTAACGAAAAAAGGCACTCTGAAATTTAAAATGTATCACTCTTGATTTCTTTGAATAAAATTTCATCAAGACCATCATTATATTGTAAGGGAGCAGGGGGTAAGTTACACCAAGGTTTGGTTAAAACCAAGTTTTTGTGCAGAAAATGCTTTTGACAGAAGTTTTCCTTCATCCAGCTTGGTTTTCTTTGATGCCTGCCAAACCCACAGCAGGGATTTTTAAATTTTTATTTCCTTTTCCTGTGATTTTTCCCACCCCATCCCCAGGAACCTCTCCCTTCAAGAAGCTCCTGGTTTTGCTCACTGGTGGGACTGGAAGCACGACTCTGGGCCACCTCAAAGACCATCTGCTCTGCAGGGCCAACCTGCCACTGGATCACGTTGTTCTTTCCTTCCCTGAGATGCTCCAGGGTGAATTTTGTACCTTCCTAATCCAATCCAACATCAAACTCAGCTGCTGGAGTGGTAGGAATGTGGCAGGACTAAGTCAGGGCTTCCCAAACAGATTTCCCACATGCAAAGTTTTGATATTTAGCCACTTCTTGCATTCAAATCAGACACATGGAGGTGGCTGTGGTGGGTCTGGGGGACACCAGATATCTGTGTTTTCAATAGATATTTGTGATATTTACAACATTTGTGCTGATAATCTGACCCAAGCCAACACCAATCCCTCCTTTCCCTTTGGAATTATTTACCACACCTGCCGCCAACCCAGCCAAGAGCCACCACAGTTACATAAACTCCAACTCTGCACAGAGATTTTGGTGTTTTGTTCTCATCTGTAATGACTTTTCTTCTGAAAACTTGTCACAGAATTTGAACTGCAAGCTCTTTACAGCACAGACAATATTTCATAAATAAATTCTTCCCTGGGATTTCATCCCATCTCCTGCCACATGTGCAGGAGCCACCACTATAAAATCAATTTTTAACACTCTCTACACACCAAGTTCCACCACAGATTAAACACATAATGAATTATTTTTTTGTTTCACCCTCAATAATGTTTTCGAGAGGCTTCCTTTATAACTTTTACATTCACTTTCTCCTTCAGGTATGGGACACTTTAAAGAATTGATTAAAATAATAACTTCCTGGTTATGAGACTTGTACATAGTGCAGCTTAACATTTTAATTCCTGGTGGTTAAGGCTTCCTCTGCATCTCACACAGCACTTTCCCAGTTGCCTCAATTACTTTTCAAGCAGTATGTATATAATAATAAGGAATAAAGGAGTGTGTGATTGGACAACCGAGCACAGCACAAGGAATAATTTGCTGACTTTTGTTTATACTGAGTGTTGAGAACCCACTGTAAAAATTAAAGGGAGGAGGTTTAACCCCTGAGCCTGCTGGGCATTTGCACATCCCCACTTCCTGCTCTGTTCCTTAACCAGACACAAACCAGTTCTTCATTTACATTTTTATTCCTTCTAAATATGTCTGTGTTTAGGACACAGAGAATCTAAATATGTGCAAGATAAAAAAAAAAAGTATGAATTAATGGTATAAGTCTGTCCAGAGCACCTCCTTGGAAGCACACATGGAGAGCACAGTGATGCAGTTAACAAATCCAGCCCTTGGATTGCAGGTGTCCATCACAAACAGGCATTAATTAGCATTAAAGAGATGTCCACACTGAGCAGATGATAAAGACACTCTGCAGTTCCCCAGGCTGATATGAGGGTGAGCTGTACAAGTCATCTTCTTTTAAAAGAAAAAAAACTGAGAGGGTCTTACCCTTCCAGATCAGTTCTAGAAAGGGGAAGAATTTCCCTTGGCTTGGAAGAATGTCCCTTGGCTTTCCTCTTTTAAAATATCAGGAGGATCAGTTTTCATCATCTCCATTTTTGATGGGCCTCTCAGAGGAATCTGCTGGGTTAAAAACTTTCCAAAACAATGTTAAGGAATAAGGCTGAACTGCCTATGGAAACCAGGGCAGTTCAGGGAGTGAAAATCCCCACTGTTTCTCAAAGCTGCTTTTTTCCTTCATTATAATTTCACCAATCTTTGCTAGATTCCAGATGCTTCAAAGTTAAGTGAGATTTGACTGGATATATGATAAAACAAAAAACCATATCCATAAAATCCCTAAAGGAATCCCCTCTAAACATCTCACTACAGCTTTGCCATGACCATAGACATTATCACCAGAATATTTCCCTGATGAAGTCAGATATCTGTGACTCTGTGATGAATATTTAGGGCAAATTTCTCACCCAGGTGTCTCTATTTGTTACTACAGAGAGAAAAAAATGACCCAAAAGAACCTGCACATGCACCAAAGAAGCAGCACCAAGCCAAGGAGTGCACATGTTGAAAACTGAGCAAGTATCTGGTTTTTTTTAATGACACAGAGAAAACATTGTTTCTCCTGTAGCCTCAAGAAAGGAAGTACTTAAAGATCATTTTTAAGTATCATAACAATTTTCACACAGCAGCTTCTGTGAAAAGGGGTCCCAGTTATTTAATCCTCTGAATGGAAGCAATCCTGGGATGAATCCATTATGTGAGTTCCAAAAATTGAAACAAGAGGCACAATTCAGGCCTAAGACAGACTGTAATTTACCTCCCCAATCCGGTAGCTGGAGGCTTCAAAGGGAAAGTACAGCTGAGAAGAAAGAAAAAACAGAGTGGAACAAATTATCCACCTAAATGATGTAAAGGGACTGGAATCCGGCCACAACTGTAAGATTTGGATTTCTTATAATGTACAGGAGAGTGTAAAATACAGTGTGACAGGTTTGGTAAACCAAAGGCCCAGCACTCTCTTCCCACCCTCCAAACAGAAATATCTGCAGAGATTGTAGAGTCAGTGGGCAAAGGAGGAGAGTCAGAGCTCTGCTGCTCCAATCTGACATCTCTCCAATTCATTTAAGACAACAGACAACTTAGGAAAGTCACAGAGAGCCACCCTGGGCCACCAGGCCACCCCTGAATTTGCAGATCTTCCCCTTATCTGTTGTAATCTGTTTTAAATCCAATCATCTATGTTTGAATAAAACCCTTCTCTTAGAATAACATCTTGATTGAGATGAGAAACGGTGATTTCACGTCATAATTTTTTTTCCCCTCGAGGCTCAATGCCCTGTTACTTGATGCTTTACCTCTAAGGTGAACTTAATGGGTTTCTCCTCCACTCTTTGGTTCTTCCCATGTCTTTCTTCACTAGATTAGAAACATGTATTGCATACTGTGCCCTGGAGGCACTGAGACATGCAACCAGGCCACCTCCCTTCTCGAAAAACTTAACAGACTAAGCCCTTCAGTTCTCACAGCGAGGAATATTCTTCACAAATACAGCAATATTTGTGAGCTTTTCATTCCTCTTCCAAAAAAACCCCCAAAAATTCATTTGTCTGTGCTCTACTCTCCACGTTCTAAGACAATGAAGGTCCTTCCCATGCAGGCAAAGCTCACATAAAAATCAGCCACAATTTTAACGTGGGTTGAACCAGTGAGGGACAAGTTGTTATTTTGCACATCACCACTGCAATCCTCCTCCAGTGGTGGTTACACGCTGCTAACTGCTCATTTTAAATTTTCAATCTAATTTCTATAAGATGAAGCCAAAATCACTACGAGCATTGATGAGAAGAAGCGTTTAGTGCAGGTCAAAAGAGCAAGGATGGTTCACCAAGCTTCGTACAAATCCTCTGCAAGGCACCTTCCTGCAGCTCCCTTCTCACGCAGGTTTCCATATTTCCACTACAAAGTCCTAATTTCTCTCTCATGTTTCTCTCCTTTCACCATTCCCAACAAATCTTTGCTCTCTCTTGAAGGTTATTTGCCTACGCGTCAGTCACATTCCATTCAAAAACTGTGCTCGAATAGAAAGAGGGGAAAGATGAGTTAATTTATTGTGATAACAAGGAAGATTCAAAGAATTACTTGTTTGCAAAATAGCTATTTTCCTAAATTTACGAGGCAGCGGTCAGAGCCAAGATGAGCCGCTCTTCTTCATGAAATGCATGCGAGCACTGAACGGCTCTTTCCTGTGCCTTTATTTTACTAAACTTGTCACACCAGATTTTACACTTCCTCCTAAATTATGAGCAAAAAAGCTCCCTTTGTTTGTCATTTTTCCGCTTTGCTGGATATGGATCGCGATCAAACGGCGCAGCCAAGTTCCCATCCCCTGCTCACGGCAGCCGGAGCTCCTGGAGCCCTGGCAGTGCCCCTAACGGGTCTCTCGGGGCACCTGCGCTTCCTGAGCCTCCTGGGCATCGCTCACACCCTGCCCGGCCCCGCTGCTCACCTCCCTCCCCGCTGCCATTGCTAAATCGCCCCGCGGTGCCTGGGGGAGGGAGCAGCTCGGTGAGAAATGCAGGTCACTCACATCTCCGCGTCTGCAAACACCTGGCACTGACTCCCATCTCCTCCTCCCTGCTGTGTTCCAGGGTGCTGTGTGCGGACACAGCCTTTTTCTGTTCCACAAACCGCCTGTAACTAACGCTCCGAGCTTTTATTTGGATTATTTCACCTTCCCCTGCACGTGTGTCACCGGTACCTGCCTGCCATGAGTCACCAGCACAGAGCTCCTTTTCCTACCTCAAGGCATGGAAAGCTGCTGGGTGGTTCAGACAGCCAGGGGAGGAAATAATGCTGTGAGCATCGCTCGCTCTAAGTTCCTGTCCTGGAGGCTTGTTCTATTATTCACAAAGCAGCAGCAAACAAACGGGGAAAACTGAGCAGTTACCTCCCATCTCATCAGACAAATACATTCATTTTCCCCCCTTTTTTTATAATTAGCATGCCAGTTTTGTGGCTGAATATCCTACAACAAACTGAGCATCACAGTGAATCTGGTGTGATGGGAGGAGGAAAAGAGCAGGGACAGTGAAACAAGAGAGCTTTAACTTCCCACCTCATCAGACAAATACACTCATTTTTTCCCCTTTTTTATAATTAGCACAACCAGTTTTATGGCTGAATATCCTACAACAAACTGAGCATCACAGTGAGTGTGGTGTGACATGAGGAGGGCAAGAGTAGGGACAGTAAAACAAGAGAGCTTTAACCTTCCACCTCATCAGAGAAATACACTAATTTTTTCCCCTTTTTTATAATTAGCACAACCAGTTTTATGGCTGAATATCCTACAACAAACTGAGCATCACAGTGAAACTGGTGTGACAGGAGGAGGTCAAGAGCAGGGACAGTGAAACAAGAGAGCTTTAACCTCCCACCTCCATCAGACAAATATATTCTTTTTTTCCCCTTTTTTATAATTAGCACACCCAGTTTTGTGCTTGAATATCCTACAACAAACTGAGCATCACAGTGAGTGTGGTGTGACAGGAGGAGGACAAGAGCAGGGAGAGTGAAACAGGAAAGCTTTTACAGGAGGTCCTTGATGCACACCCAGGGCCTGCAGTGACAAAGAGAGCACAAGAATTATCCCAGCACTGCCCTGGGAGCCTCTCCCAAGGTGTTGCTTGCTCATGCAAAGAGCCCTGGTGTTTATGCATCACACACCTGCACGCTCACACGGGTGTGGCATTTTTAGGTGTGGGGTGGCCCCGAGTTGGGGTGACCTGCCCGGGCAGGGCTGTGGCACAGCGGGCACGGCTGGGCACTCCCAGCCCCTCTGCTTGTCCCAGCACCTCCCTGGGCTCTGGGACATGGTGCTGGCTCTGAGTCACCTCCTCACACAGGTCCCTGGTGCAGGGCATGGCTGAGGTGCCCAGGATGGGACCAGGACACCGCAGGAGCACCAGGCAAGGGGTGATGATGCAGGCTGAGCGGTGGCCAATGTGTTATAAGCCCCACAAAGATGTATCAAGCTCTGAGGGCTGACCTGTAACCTCTCAGAAATGGCTTGAAATAATTTGTGAGATGGTTAATCAGGTGTGCTTTGAAAAGCAAAAGGTTTTAATTAAGGAAATTAAGAAAATAACAAAGGATACAAAACAAAAAGCAAATGCCGTGTTCAGGTGCAGGGAAGCCCCTTACACCTGGCTAAGGCACCCCAAAAAGCCCCAAGCACCTCTGTGCTCTTTCTTAAGTAATATTTTAGGAGGGTTATTTGGCTTGCTGCTCAATAGAAACAGCTCCAGGTTTTGAGAAACATTTCCAAGATCCAGCCAGTGCCCCTGTGCTGGCACTGGGCCAGCCATGGTAAATGAAGAACAGCAAGCTCTGGTGGTTCTTCCTTAAAAGTTGGGGTGAAATTGAAACCCTTTTCCTAAAATGGGAACACCCACTCGGTTATGGGGGTGCACTGCACCAGGGGGACACCAGGACACCTCCTGCATCTCACCCCAACTGAGCACGGGCACCTTGTGACAGGAACGGTGCCAAACACCCAGCGAGGCTCTGACTCTGTCCCTGCTCCCAGGGGACACCCGGCAGTGCTAAGGGGGGAAGGACACCTTTACAAGGAGCTTTTTTCACTGATGTTGGAGAAATCTTGCTGATCTCTTTCACCTTAGATCTCTACACCCTGCAAATGAAATGCTTTGGAAACTGCCATAATCCCAGCATAAACTAACGTAGAAATATTTTTCTTTGCCCCTTGCTCTTAAAATTTGTCCTGATGTTTTTAATTTGTTGCAAGGGTGCAAAAGCTTTGGAGATCTTTTGGGCAGACACACACTATACAAGTCCTTTACAAATATAAAACAAATTTACTGAAAACTACAGCATAATTATTGAATTGAAGAATATTTGAAGAAATGTGATTTCAATGCGACTTTTCAGGAAACTACAGGAAGATTCCTCAAATAACTTTCATTTCTCATTGAAAAGATATTGTTGAAATTTTCTGAAGTATTTCCTTTTTTTTTTTTTTTTTTTGAA
>VWYN01021697.1:59866-119933 GCA_013400075.1 Hippolais icterina | reverse complement strand
AAGTATTTCCCTTTTTTTTTTTTTTTGCTTTAGAATAGTGGCAGCTTTAACACACTAATAAATCTTAATGCAAGACTGTTTCAAATGTAATTGTCCTAGCTGTAGGCTAGATTACAGGTGTCCTTTCAGACACTTTAACTCGCTGTATTTACATCTTGCTGCATCAATTGTATGGCTATTGTAAACTTTATATTAAGCAAGGTGTGTAATTACACAGCCTCCCCAGCTCCCATCACCAGCGCACACCTGGCCTGGTTCTAACAAGCACATTCCTTCTCAAAATGACTACGTAATTAGAAAATTCCACTCCTTGGCCACAGCTCTGTGCTCAGCACACGTAGATTTTCCTGTGAAATGCGTTACCATTTCTCTCACGGGGTCACTGGACACGCTGTGAGCTGCTCATTGTTTTTAATCCTAACATGACCTTTATACTAAATACAAAAAACAACCTTGGGATTGAAAAGCATGGCATGGTGTCATGAGCACAGAGAATGATTTCAATGAGCCCAGCGCTGTTTGATCAGGGCCCAGTCCTCCCAAGGTGCTGAGTCCTCATTTCCTGCAGGTCCCACACTGGAGTTTGTAGTGTCCCAATTAAAATGGGAAAACGAGGCATTTAAAATTGACAGCCACATGGAGAACTCTCACTTTGAGAGTTTCCAGCTTCAGATGTTTTGTCACACTTATGAGTGTCTTACAGAAAAACCTTCAAAATTTTGTTTTCTGACACTCACACACATACAAACACTGACTGCCAAAACTTCAATGGAAACAGGGATAATTTTATCACTGATTTACTTGGGTGGGGTTGATTAGAGATGTGTGTGAGGGTCTCTGCAGTGCCCCCTCCCACCCTGAGCAAACAGCGATCAATGATGTTAATAAACATTAATAATGTTAATAAACATTTGCTGCATAGAGCAGGGAACACACTCCGGGTTCCTTCTTTCCTAGAAGGGAGAGGTCAGGAAACACAGGGAAATTTACAGGAAAGTTACAGGACTGGGAATTATTGGAAGTGGCAGCTCCTTTCACACGTATTGTTGAGGAGAGAAGGGAGATAATTGTAAATCATTACAGAAGAGAAAGAGAGCGCTGGATCCCAAGCCCACAGAAATCCTTTGGAAAAAAAAAATACACAAAAGCAAACCAGCTAAAATAAATGCAAAAATGCTTTCCCACACTCCTTTAATCAGAATTTTAGATTCATCTATGTGATCTGTGAAATAGTGGTTATCAGATTAAACCCCAAACTTCTCATCTTAGGAACAGAGCCCCATGAATTCACATGAATAAAGGGGCCAGATTTATAGGCAGATATTTTAATTCTTAAACAGTTAACATAACAGTCAAAGAGATGCTTGGTTACTTACACAAAGGGAAGGCTATAATTGTAACATCTTTGCTCTAAGGTGAATAATTAAGTAGATTCCACTGACAAAAGGATGAGAAGACTGTGCCTCGGGACATTTAGTCAGTCGAACTAAGCAACAGGTTACAGGGAAGCAAACAAGGCTGTATTTAAACACAAACCTATTGACTCGATTATTTTCAATGCAGAAAAATTTGATTCCTAAAATGAGCAATCCTCAGGCAGTTTAGTAAAATGAAGGAGAAAGAACAAATTCAAGGTCACAGATATTGTTGTTAAAACTTTTTATGTCAGGGCATCCTTTTACTGTTCTGTCTTCTTTTTCCCCTTGACTCTCAATTTCTTCACAACAAAGGTGGTAATAGTAAAAAGAATATTATATATTTATCTTATTCTTTATATTCTTTTATATTATATATATTATATATTTATCCTATCCTTCTTTAATGAAGTCCTTCAATAAAGCTCAGCCATATTAGTGAATACGTTTTGCAGATTTGGCCCCTTGTGCTGAAAGAGTAAAAGAAGCCTGCTACATATTTGCACTCAAAACTATTTTTCTTAACTGTAATTGAAAACTTAAGTATTCATAAATAAAATTGTAAAGTTCTGTTGTGAGAAAAATGCAGAAGTCCTGCGTGGTGATCCACCCAGAAATCAGAATTAAAGGAATTAAATGACTGGGTCTGTAGTATTTAGGTAAGGCTGGAAATCATCTCTCCACTGGGTTGGTGCAGACCTAAAGGCAAGGAGAGGACAAGGGACCTTCCCCCCAAAGTCTTTGTGTATTCTTAGCATTTATGCTCCTGCTGAGGCTGGAATCAACCCCTCTCCCAAAGGAAAGAGGAGATTATCTCCTGCACATCCTTGCTCCTCTACCTGTGGGCTTGGATCTCCCTGTGATGGCACCACAGGAGCCCATCTGAGGCTGCAGAGCTGTGATCAGTGATCACAGAACCATGATGCACAAACCAGCACCAAAAACCAGCCCCAGCTGTTTGATGTCTCTCACAAATCCACCCTACAGGGACGAGGGTTTCCAGCTGCAGAGCCACTGGAAGAGGTGCACGCTCTGGAAAGCCAGGAGTTCTGCCCTCAGAAATAATCCAAAGCCAGGCTGACATCACCTTGTCTTGTCTTTCTGTCACCTGGGAGAGGGGCAGGAGGTGGCTCTTGGATGGCAGTCAGTGAACAGCTCTAAAGAGGCCTGGGTGGCAGGCAGGGTCAGCACACACACAAACACTCCAGAAAAGGATCAGGCACTCACATCCACACAGCCCAGAATCCTGGGGATGCAAAAGGCAGGAAACCAATGGAAGGACGGGATGGGCTGGCCCAACTTCTATCCAGCAGGACTATCATCTTAAAAGAATGACTTTTAAGCTTTTCTTTTCCATCTCCTATTAATTTGTTTGACATGACCTTATCAGGACTCTGCTAGTTATGTTCTGCTTCCCTTATGTAGTTGTTTTCAACAAAGTGAAACTGCATATAGTTGTCTCCTTCTGTTATGCCTTCGCTTCTGCAGTGCTGAAACATTAAAACAATTTGAAAGATATGACAACGAAGTTCCTCAGTACAGTGAGCATGTGGATTGATATGTTTTGATTTTTTTCTTTGGAGAACAAGACTTGTCAGTGCTCAACTAGAAAAGCTGCCAAATACATCATCATCTCTCATTCACTATGACCCAGGTGCTGTCAGCCCAAACTGACTGTTTTCAGTAAAAAGAAAAAAATCGTGTTGGGTGAGTTCAAAACGGATCCCAAGAGGTGCCAATTAGGAAGCATTTAAAGTGCAAATTCTGATGTTAATTCTCTGAGTTCATTTGCTCTGCGTCCATTACCAAACCTCCAGTTTAAAAATGCACTTTACAGCCTAATTTTGTGCTACACAATCTGTTTCTTTCCTGCTCCACATCCTCTTTACCGTTGCACGTAGGACTAAACAAATGCATTTAAATATTTGATTCGCTGCCATTAGCAAGAGAGAGGGAGAAGAAAAACTTAATGATGGATGATATGATACGCCGTGCACAGAATGCCTTCATGCTATTCACAGCACATTATTATCAACATACCTCTTCCCATCACGTGCATTTTTTAGGGAACTAAAACAAACAATGCCACTGAACCCAGAGGAGATTCCCTAGTAAGAGGGATTAAAGTCTATGCATCATATAAATGCTGTTGAGTGATCAGTTTTGTTCAACTCTTAACTGTTTATTTCTGGTCCTGATTTTTCTGCAGTAAACATCTTTACATTGAAATGCGACTTTACTGCCTTAAAAGGAGCAGTGAAATGTAATAAACATCTAAACCCTGCTTTTATAGACCTCAAAACCAGTCACCTAAATCACTAATCTAACCACTGCAATCATCAGCATAGCAACTTAATCCTGGGAGAAATCCAGGAAGGGTTGAAAAATATCTTTAAAATTATCTGTGTTTTAAAATGTGTTGCCAATGCAAGGCAAGGATTCTTTGTGAAGATGTCAATGCTCCTTTAATCATCTAGAAATAAATTAAAAATAATCTACAAAATATGTAGCCGTTATATTTTGCACATTTTGAATGCTTTTTTTCAGCTTTTACTGAGTGAAAGACAACAAAGTAATGAGCTGTGCCCCAAGGGCCCAGTCTGCCAAGGAGAGGAGTGACCCCAGCCTGGACCTGCCACCAACATTAATGGATGTCCTGCACATGGAGAAGTGGAAATAAGTTATAAATGATCCTGAAATCATTGCTGATATTAGGAGTCAGCATATACAGAGGTAACATCCTCTGAACTAAAGGTGCTCCCACTTTTTACATGGGTTTTGGGGTCAGAGTGCACTTCAACGCATTTTGTGTCGGATGATTTATTTTGGCCAGAATATCATCAGAAAAAGCCAGCTTTTGACACCTGAATTTTTCCAATTTCTAATGGAAAACAAAACCAAATCAGGCACCCACAAGGGAGACGTATTTGATGGCAACGGGATCATTCACATGCTTAAAAACCCTCATATGCACAAATGACTGCAGCATTGAAATGTTTCAATATTGGAGATATTATGTTTGATTACTTGCACAGGAATGCAGAGGGACTCTGTCCTCCATTCTTCATTAATAGCAGAACCCAGGGTGGAGGAAAATCTCCCTTAAAAATTCAGCTCAAAACCCTCATAATCCAATTAAAGGAACCTCCCCTTCTGTGCTGCCATTTTCTCACACGATTATTCACCGCATCCAAAATTTTATGTTCCTCAAACAATTTGCTTTACTTGCTTAAGAGGCACCATGGGGTTAAAGGGATGGTGGAGATCTGCATCTCTGATTGCTCTTTATGATGTTTTTAGATGAGGAGATGTCTAACCCTGGTGAGGAGATGCCACGCTGGGAATTCTCTGCCAGGCAGCTCTGCCAGCCCTGAGCCAGAGCAGCCCTGGCAAACAGATGAGCAGAGACCAGGGCTCAAACAGGAGGAAACCAGCCAGGAAAAGGAAAAAGAGCAAAATTTCAAGTATACAATCACTCCCCTGGCACAGGTCAGGTCAAACTTGAAGTGCTTGATGCCCTGTGTGTTTGGCTATCTCTGCTTGCTCCACATTAGCAGCTCAGTGACAGGTAAATTAATTAATTTCCCAGCATTTGGTGCAGCCAGCATGTGCAGAAATGCCCAGCCAATGTGAGACCATTTGGTCAAACAACATTTGCAATTTGCTTCTATATTTAGGCCGCCTGCCTGCGAAAGCCCACACGTATTTTAACAAGGTCAGTGGATGAATTTGGGTGAGGGGTGAGCAATTTCGAGATGCAAACGTGATGAATCAAAGCAATTTATTTCTCTTACGCTTTAAAATGTAAAAACACACAACCTGAGTTGTGTGAACCCTGAGAAACACTCTGTGAATCTCATCCTCACTGAAGTGTTTGTTAGAAAACAGTGACTTTTTTGACCTTTTGGTAAAGGATATAAAAAAATCAAATTTGATCAAGATTTTGAATTTATAAAAGCAAAAAAAAGCCCTGGAAATTTCCAATAGAAATACATGTTTTAAACTCAGTTTCCTCTTTTCTCTTTTTAGATAGTCAACATCCCACAAAGAAAAACCAAAGAACAACACCTAAAGTAGAAAAGCACTATACAGATAATTGTTTTGGTGTAAGCCTACATCTAGACTCTGGTGGAAGACTGAAGTCTTCTTGTATACAAAAGCCTAAGTAGCAGTTCCATTTTAATGACCTAAATATTCTTGGTTTTCCCTTTTCTTGGACAAAGTATTTCTTGGTACATACTGTTCCTGTAGCCATCAGCAGCAATTTGAATAACTATAAGCATATTTACATTTTTCCTTCAGAGCTATGAACGTTGTACAAGATGCAGCAAAAGAGAGAATCAAAGATATGGTACTATCAGGAAATACGATTTTCTGAGCCCTTTGAAATGCAATTGAGTTTAAATACCCTTTTTTTTTTTCTCTTCTTAAAGCACTTTCCCTTCTTAAGGTTAAAACCAAGGTTCAGAAGGGCCAAACCTTTTCCTTTTTTTCCAGGCAGTAACTACTGACAGGAGCCCTGGCATTCAGGAGTGCTTCCAAAGGCTCTCCAGACATGGCCCCCGTTCTGCCTCGTCGCTGACGGGGGCTCGGAGGGCGCCACAAAATTCCACAACCAAAAAACCACTTCATTGCACAACGACAACTTCCTTCAGCACTGCTCGGGGAAGTCAGCTCGGGGAGAAAACGTGCGTTGAAAAATTCATGGGGCACAGCCCCCTGCTGAGGGGCGGCTTTGGTACAGGAACATGCGACGTTCCCAAGCAGCCAGCGATGGAAAAGTGTCCTGAATTCCAAGTGCTCTATCTCGGCTCTATCTCCACATGAGCTCTAGCCTGCAGAAACGGAATTCACTGTTCCATGGACAAGTTCCAGGAGCTGTTTCCGTGTGTGGTGAATGCCAAAACTGGGCCTAGTGGGCTGTTATTAAAATGTTGCTGTCAAGCTATTAAACGCTTGAAAAGCCCAGAATTAAAAGAAGCTTTATGCATGTACTCCCCACGGTGTTTCTAATCGTGCCATTGATGTCTGCAGATCCAGTCCCCTGAAAAATTTAGCTACAGTTTTGTGTTTATAAATCATTTCTTTTAAAGGCTGCCACCACACCACCAAATCTCGGGCCTGGGTTTAATCTGCAGCTTGAGCAGGAGTGAGATTGTGCTCACAGATTGCAAAGTGTTCTTCAAAGGCAGTGCTGAGCACAGGTGCTGCAGGGGACTGCTCCTCCCAGAAACAGGGTGTTTTAAAAGCATCCCAGCCTCCAGTTGGACCAGTTTGCACTGGGAGCCTGCAAGAAACTCTTCCTTCACCTGCATTGCCCCCATTCTACATCATTCCCATAAATTCCCAGGACGTGTTGGGCCAGCTTGCCACAATTCAGCTATCCAGCTACTGAAACAAATGGCTGAAAGCACAGAATTTACTGCGTCTAAAAATCTGTTTATCTTCTCATCTAAATGAAAGGATTTCCCCCATCTTTTCATAAGATATAAGATACTATCTTTGCGTAAGACTTCTTGCCGTTTTTTCATTTCCATGTTCAATACCAACCCCTTCAAAGAATAAAAAATTTGAAAGAATAAAATAATAATAATTCTTTTTCTCATCACATAGGTGACTTTCAGAGATAACTACAGACACAAGGAAACACATACAGGGCGAGCAAAACAATAATTGTGAAGGTGAAGGCACAGAAAGCAAAAATACAAAGATTTTAGGAAGTAGGAGCTGAATGATGGCACCAAAAGCATCAGAAAAACGAGGACAGGTGTGGGTAGAGCAGCAATGGGGTCGGTGCCGTGTGGGATCTGGGCTGGCTGCATCCCCTGCTCTGCCTGCTGGACAAAAGGGAAGCAGGGATGCAAAGAGCCAAGGATACAAGGTGGAAGGGAAAAATAATCACCCTGTAATTGGCTGCTCACTAATGGAGTCTATGAATTAATGGCCACGGAGGAGCAGGTAATTTGTGGTCAGTGGTGTTCAAAAGATAAACAGTCCCGACTGAATCAGCCATGTGGAATCCCTCCAAACTGGAGCCATCCTGGGGAGGCTTCAGTGTTTTCAGGGAAAAGGGAACAACCCCAAGCATCCATCACTTCCAATGGCACCAATCAGGCTGAGGTCTCTGTTTTAATTCATCTGGGCTAAACACCATAAAACAGATGAAAATTTACCATTGTCTGGGGTGTCAGAGGTGAGAAAATTTAGGAACACAACAAAAGGCACATTTTCATTTCAGAGTACTCAGAATAACCCAGATCAAGAGAATCCAATCCAAGCACCGACTTCTGCCAAAGGTGATTTTTAAGCCTGTCCTCATCTAATCCTTTTGTGGGGAGGGAATCCTTGGTAGGATGATAAATACCCCGTGCTTCTGTGAGATCTGTGGGAGCATCCTTGAGAGGAAATCTCACGATCCTGAGGCAGACTGCACTTCATACTCCTAATTCACAATTATTTTCTTCAAGTGTTTGATACAAGATAGAAAGGGTTGGATATCTAGAAAACCTCGCGTGTAATACCCTCCTGACAGATCATTACACGAGTCTAATTGAATTTAGATCTTGAGATATGCTGCTCAGAACTCGTTTGCATTTCACTAGAAATGAGATGATCATCTTTACACAGAAACTGTGACGCATATTTTCATGCACATGAAACAAATACCAAAAATATTCAGGTATTTGTGCGCTTTATTTGCATATAGTTGCTACCTCTGTGTAGGAACCAAGCAATTATTATAACAGGTAATTATGTACTCACATGTAATTTGCATAAGAGGGCAAAAATATCCTACAGTTCACTCATTCTGTAAATATTTGGGGCAAGAAAGCAAACAAGAGGTAGAAGAAAATCTGCATATTTGCCCAATGGACACAAGGAAAGAAAAAAGAATCTCCATTGTTTTCTCATTAACAATTTCCGCCTTTCCCAGAAAATGTATTTATTCTCCTGTTACTAAATTCTAAATAGCAAGAATAAACATATGCAAAAAGACAAAACATTGCTACTTTTCATTTTAGACCGTCTGTTATATGTGAATCACAGCCTCTCAAAAGAACTTCCTAATTATTGCAATTTTTGCTTAGTGAAAGAAAAATTTGTACCCACACAGGCCTTATAATTGATTCAAACAGAAACATTCTTTTTTACTCAAAAGGGAATATTTCTTTGAATTATGGCAGTTATTTAACAAAGAAAACTGTCATTCTGGAATGAAAATCAATAACTTTAATTTAAAAAAGAAAACACTTCAGCATTCACCACTCCTTTCCCTATTTTGTAGGATAAATCATCTGCCAAACCTATAGTCATGCAATTTTTTGATTTCCTTAAAAATTCAGGATTTAAACACTTTACTGGGAAGAAATCCTGGTTATGTATCCAATTCCTTTCCCAAACATCATCTGTGGCTAAGAAATCCCTGGAATATCTTGCCCCTGCGCTAGTCTTGAGTGGGCCACTGCAGGCTGCCTTCATTGCAAAAATCTATAATTAATGGGATATCTGAGATTTGGATCCAGCGTGTGGATGTTACAAAATACATCACAAGTTTTCATAAGCTTCACAGGGGAGCTGCTTTGCTTGTCCTACAAGTCCTCCTTGAACTCCACCAAAATATAAATTAACTCCCAGGAAGTGAAGACAATTCAGGTTTCTGGTACCTGACCATGGTGGGATTGGAATTGGCTCAGCAATAACACGACAAACCTGACTCCTGGTATCCCTCACTTCCACTGTCCTTGATACAGAAGTGAATTTCCCTTCCTCAAGTTCTTATATTGTAAAGGAAAGCCTTGAGTAATTTGTTTTCCCCACTAGACGCATTCTGCTCTAAGATCAGGTAAAAAGAGGATTATAGGTATTTTTTACCCCTAACAGGCAGCAAAATCCTATTTTGCTTTTATGTGAAAACACCTTTTAACACATCTACAGCCAGCATTTAGGGAAAGATGCAGCTTCCTTGGGGGACAAACCACTGAAATCAGTTCTTTAAAAATAAATAAATCTCTTTGGAACAGCAACCCAGTGTAAAACTGTGCTGAGAACTCAGGTGCACAACCAGCAGATAAATGAATACAGAGAACTAGTGGTCAGTGGGTTTTTCTGTAGCATTTCAGGCAGCAGCTTGGATTTTTTGAGTGTCCCTTCCATCCCCTGCTGTGGTTCAGGGCTGTACACCCAAAGGGACAGGACAGGGATTATTGACCCCATTCCCAGCTCAGAGGCAGCAGCCCAGAGCCAGGCACTGCACGCCCATCCCAGAGCATGGGAACCAGCCCTCCCTGCCTATGCTAAATCCCAGACATGTTGATTCTCTAATCCCAGGGTTGGATAACAGCAAACAGCTGAGGCTCCATTAGTTGCCCAACAGGATGGGACAATCATCACATGCTGCTTTTCACACCTGCTTCGCTCTCCTTTTATTGTTGGGAGGCATAATATTCAAACTAGATGGATAAGGCAATGCTCTACATCATTTTAGCCTTTTCCTTACATCTCAGGCAACATTTGATCTTTTTCTCCTCACTTATCTGACTTTTTTTCTCTAATTCCATGTTAATCAGTTAATAAACCCAAGTTTGAAGGAAATACTAGAACATTTCTGAACTTCCCTCCAGAGAAATATCAGAAACACCATATCATTTTCCTCACAATTATTTTTATACACTTTTGCATAGCACTCTATAAAACATTTTGTTTATTCCCTCAGCGTTCCTTGTTTGTTTGTAAAGCCCTTCCTCAGCTCAAAGCACAGTTTGTCACATGAATGTACCAAGAAGCAAAAACACCTCCACGGGATTCTCAGCACTGCCAGACTTGTTTGGGGCCTTCAGCACGTCCTCAACCAAGCTGTGCCTCATTTTACTGAGCAGAACGAGAGGCGTAATCACAGAGTCTGCAGTTGCTTCTGGGCTCAGATGAAGAAGTCGTCTGTGTTCACTTCTAAACTGCTTTTTTTGGCAGAGTTTAAAATACAGAAATGAGAGTTTTGTATGTTGACATAGTATGTGCGTGTGTATATATATTTATATTTAATATATATAGGTATATATGTGCTCAGAGCTCCAGGTAGGAGAATTTTAAGCGAATGGAAATGAAGATAAAACAGCGACACAAAACTTTCATAAAGCAAACTCTGAAAGGGATGTCTAGCCTTAAAATATCACAGACTTGATTAGACAGGAAAGTTCTGTGTTCCCAAATCTCTTGGTAGCCCCTTGTCACACAGACACTGCTCCATGGGGGAGGCTCTTGGGCAATGGATGCTCGGAAAAGTCACTGAGAATGAAGAATTCGGGAGCAAAAGGCCCCCAAGCACCTCACAGTGTGGACATCAGGGAGGGAAACTCACCCTGTGCTGGAAGAACAGAGCACAAAGCTCATGTCCTGCCTGGGTCTGACCCCAACACACAAATTTAAAGGGTTTTTTCTTTCCCCTCCTCAGTGTAGTTTGTTGCCACTCATTGCACTGACCTGTAAAGTCAAGGCCTGACCTTTTTTTCGAGTCCAAGTGAGAAAGCAGATGAGATACTGGGACAGAGGCAGACTTTTAGCCTCAGAGGCTGGCAAGGGAGGCAGAAGTGCTGTGCCTGAAATCTGTGTTGGGCCATGACCAAGACATCACTTATTCCACAGCCATCCACAGACTGTCACTTCATTTCAGTACTAGAAATGAAGGGTGGTCTGACACGTTAGTCATTAGGAAAAAAAAAAAAAAGAATTAAATCAATATTCCTAAGCCTCACAAGAAAAGAATGCATTTGAGAGTCAGATTTTTTTCAAGAAGAAAGTCAAGTCCAAATGCTAGTTAGGCCTGTCTGCAGCTGCGAATTGTGCATGTAAAAATATACACTGAGACTTCTTTAAACATGGAGCCAATGTTATAAAGAACTGGATGTAATTTTCCAAACAAAAATGTTATGGTCCCTACCTTAATTTAGCTGACTAGTTTGCATGCTCAGAAGATATTCACACTTAGGGGTAAAAAAGTGAATTCATTTTAGACATGTAAAATTCTACTATTTCACACCCAGAAAGGGAGGGCTGTATCTTCCAAGGAAGAGGGGAGCATGCTTGAAATGATCACCCTAAAATGATAACCAAATCCTCATATTGGCACTAATGTGGTTAATTTACTCTTTTAATGGAAATATTAGAAATTTGAGGGTCTTTTGAAGACCCTAGTTTGTGGAGCCTAAGACTTGTATGTCTGACTGTGAGAGGAACACAAATTATTTCTCTATCAAACTAACATCATGCTTTTTCTACCAAAAATGTTTTAATGTTTTCTCAGCACATAAAGCATTCAAGGCAGACTCTTCCATGGTCAATGCTTGTCCTAAATTCACCAATACCTCAGAATTACACCAGAAACCCACTAAATCTATTTTATTCCACTTGTTTTACTACATTTGTTTAAAGATGGTCTCTTGTTGGTTCATCTGTGTCTCAAATCAAGAGACTTTATTCATGATCTTAAAGTTGCTGTAAGTTTTCCTCAAAAAATAGATCTTTCCAGACAGCTGAATATAGGTTTCAGGTAAAACAAAATCTCTAATCATTTAGAGTTTCTAAATTTCTCTCATGTGATCACCTTTATAAGAAGAGATTGTGGTAAAAGGAAAAAAAATAAAGCAATTATCATCCAAGGCATTTGCTTTTAGCAGGGCCTTGGGTTGCTGCACGAACACGATGAACCCAAAGTCTGCAAAAGGCTAACACAAGAATTCTGCTTCAGATTATGACTGAATGTTAGTGACCTGTGCAATGACAAAAATCATTGAACCAGTCAAGGCAATTTGTGATGAAAAATTACAGAGCTGGAACAGAAGCGCGCTCGGAGCGCTGAAGAACCCCAGAGTCATCCTGCTCTCCTCAAAGCAGAACGGGCAAATCTTTCCCCAACAGCCACGCCAAACCCTCTGCTAAAGAATGAAATATTTAAGTACCCTCACAAAAAAAAAACCCCAACCCAACAAATCTGCATCTGAAAAACCCTGCTTGGAAGATCGCAATGTTTGGAGTTCGTAGTTTGGCAGAGTTACAAAATTACATTTCAAAAATCTACTTATTTTTCCAGCGTCAAAGCTCCTTTCTGTGCACGATGACAAAACTGACTCCAGTTTCAAATGCACCTGTCAGAGCTGTCAGCCATCAGCAGCACTCTTGTTGTTTGGTTATGCTGCCAGGCTATTCCAGCATGTTTTCACTGAGAGGAGGAGGTGTCATCTGAATATGGCAAAACAAAACTGTGACTCACTCAGCAGAATCAGACAGACCTTACAGTTTGCAGTAAGGCACACACAGGCTGTCTGAGACTGCAGACTCCTCCAGACTATCTTTCTGCTTGCACAGCACCGGCACAGAGCTGATCCCTCTGCAGCAAAATAACAAGGTAATGAGAGGAGCCCTGTGAATCAGCACTGGCTCCATGCATTGCTACACCAGCCACAATTAACACCCAGCCTGCACAACAGAGGTGGCAAAGCAATATTGGCGTTAGCACGGTGTGGCAAATAAAGGAATACGTAATATTTATAGAGCAAATGAGGAAGCATGTAATTCCTCTGGATGTGTACGCCAAAATTAAAGCTATCTAAGCAGTCACTTATTTTTTTCTTTCTCTGATTTTTTCTTGCTTATAAATTTGTGCCACCGAACTCAGGCATTTTGTACCCTGTGGCAACTCCTGGAAGTTATAACAGTTGAACTAATGAGATCTGTGAAAGCACTCTCTCTTTGAGAGAGGAAATGATTTTTAGTCAAACAGTTGAATGTTTCCCCTACCATCTGCACAACCTTTTGTTAAAGCACCTTCTATACCAAGACACCTGATCAAACAGATGGGGGAAGAAAAAAAGCCTTTGTTAAAGTTTTGGCATTCTGTTTCTTCAATTAGATTCTTCCAATAAGTTTTCAGCAAAACCAGTCATATGGCCCACATATTTGTAATCATAAATCTTTGCCAAGAAGGGGTAAAGGGAAGCAATTCATGGTGCCCTGAGGTGTCTTTATATGTCTAAAAATACATTACTGCAAGTTATAGAGCCATAGCATGGTTTGGGTCAGAGGGGACTTTCTATCATCCAGTGCCACCCCCTGCCATGTCAGGGACACCTTCCACTGTCCCAGGGGGCTCTAAGCCCCATCCAGCCTTGCCTTGGACATTTCCAGGGATCCAGGGGCAGCCACAGCTTCTCTGAACAACCTGTGCCAGGGTCCCACCACCTTCACAGAGAATTCCTTCCCAATATTCCATCTAACCCTACCCCCTGTCAGTTTAAGGCCATTCCCCCTTGTCCTGTCACTACATGCCCTTGTCTAAAGTCTCTCCCCATCTCTCTTGGGGTTCCTTTAGGCACTGAAAGGTGCTATAACTTCTCCATTTCCTTCTCCAGGCTGAACAATCCCATCTCAGCCTGGTTTCATGGCACAAGTGCTCCTTCCCTTCACCCCACAAAACTTGGCAACCTCTTCTCCACAGGTCCCATGCTCCCCATAGCAGCAGCTCCCTGAGTGTGAAACTGAAGCAAATACAGCAAACACTGACTGAAGTACAAGAGAAGTGGCAGAGAGGTACCACCTATGCACCAGACTTAGCCTTGAAGGCCTGGGCAAGCCTGTGTTATTTTAAATGTTCAATGCAGATGTCAGTCCTGGCCAAAGACAACATCGTGATACAGCTTTGGGCCAACACAGAAAATCCAAAATAAAACACACAGCCTCTTGACTGTTCATATTAAGTGCTCAAAATGCAGGTATCTCGTGGCATTGCAAAGGAGTGTTTGTTCATAACTAAATGTGAGAAATTCGATGCTGGCAATACCGTAATCAGGATTAGGTATGTACAGATTATGTTTATAGAGAAACAGTGTAGCCAAATTATTTTTTATCTTGCCCTGGAAAAGATCACCACCTCTAAAAAAAAAAAATTAAACCCTAAATGCCATTTCTTTGCTAAGAAATGGGTTGCCAAGCAGCTTGGCAGAGCTGTCAGCCCCTGTACCAGGCTGGGCAGCGGGGTCAGGCAGTATTGGCAGTAAGGACTGCCTGCCCCAGATGGCTGCACCGAGCTGGGGCCCAGGTGTCAGCAGAGCATTGAGCACATCAAAATCATAGCCCTGCTTCATTTCTTTAAACAATTTTGCTTTTAAAAACTCAAGCAATAGGAGTGTCAGAGCAGGACCTCCTGAACTCTGGAGTTGGAAGGGAAGCCCAGCGAGCAAGAGCAGTGTCAGGCACATCAGGCAGCCTCCTCCTCCTGGTGCATGGAACTCATTCCCCATGGAGCTCATTCCCCTTGGCACAGCCTCTTCTCTGGAGTGGCCATTTATGGGGGAAAAGCCTGGCAGATGCAAGAGTCAAGTGCCAAGAGTCTGGATGCTTTTCCTCCTCAGCACTGCCAGCAATGGCATCTGGTTGCATGGCTGGCTCCTCGCTCAGCACCCACGGGGGGGCCCTGGCCTGAACTCTGCGAGGGTCTGGTGGGTCAGTCTGTCTCTGAACAGCCACCAAAAATCCTCTCTCCCTGCTCAACCTCCCAAAGGGGAAGAGGACAAAGAGAGGATTTTGTCCAAACACACTCCCCATATCCTTTGTGTGCTGTGCCCAGCACCTCTCCTGGCCTGCGCGCTCTCAGCAGGCCCGAGCTGAGGCGGGACAGTTTAACATCGACTTTTCCTAATTAAATTCACTCTGCCTTCAGGTCGGACAGGAATGCGAGGATTGTTGTGTGTCAGGATGGAGAACACCCTGCCAGCAGCCAGGGCAGAGATAGGCACAGGGCTGTGTCACGTTTACCTCAGCCTACACACCGTGCACAGGCCGGGTCTGCAGCTCGGTGTTTGCATGACTAACTACGAGCCTTGTGTACATTTACACATTCATTTATGCTGCCAGATTTTTGTATATTCACATGGTGCTACATGTTTGCTGGAAACTCGGGTTCCTGACTCTAAGGTATTTGGGATCTCGCTGTGGAATCCAAAGACTCATCAACATTTCAGAATTAGACACCTTATTGGAAACAGCACACAACTGTAAAACAAAACAAAAAAAAGCATGAAATCTGCATTTTTTTTTTCTTGCCTTCACCTCCACCACATCATTTATCATAATATAAAGTTTAAACTGCTCTTCCTCTTCATGATATGTTAGTCATTCCAACACAGACAGCAAAGCTGGCTGTTCCCATTGATTCCCCTTGCTTTGAAATGTATATTCTAAAAGCAAATTTTGACTTCTGCCTTATGAAGAAAGTTATCCATAGAAAATAAACGTAGTTCTTAACACACTTCTATACTACACTTATTCCTTCAATTTGTTTAATATTACAGTTTTTCACTGGATTGATAATCCCAGAACGTCTCTTGAATTGTCTACGCTGCTGGGGACCTCCAAGAGCAAATGTAGGGATCATGTTTGAAGTGCAGGAAGCACAGAAGGGTTTGCACTGCAGTGCACGTAGATTCATGTGTGGGAATGATTATCCTCAACTTTTCAGCTCTTTGATGCATTGTGTGAAAGATACCCGCAAATCTTAACCAAAAGTTTCCTACATTAAAAGCACAGCCAAGCAGAGGAGCCTGGTCTTCTGGCTGTGGAGTTTTGCCTGAATATATCCCCATGTGAATACCCTGCTTTGAATGATGTAACATGAAAGGATTGTCTGCATTGTGCAGAAATTCTGTTTCCCATTACTCATACTTGTAAATGTATCTGTTCTACAGCTCCCTAAGAAATGAACAAGCCTTAGCATCAGAAATATTCCTAACACATTTTTAGGCAAAACAGAACCAGCTAGCTGTTCCATAATATTTAATAATTCTTTCATGCTTTGCAATGCCTCAGAGTCTCAAGATAACATTTGGATGTGTTTATGCAATTTCTGAGATTCCCTACACAGGTACTGTTGGGTCTTTTCCCACTCTGACAAGAGCTTTTCCTTGGAAGCCTGATAAACTGCACTGCTGACAGCTACACAGTGGAGGAAACAGGCAGGCAAGTGCCTCAGATGTTGGAACAAGAAAGTATTCCAGCATTTTTAGCACCTGGGACTCTTGCTTAGCAAACATCCCCACTCCAGCTGTGGTATGGAAAAACTACAACCTCTGTACATATTTTACAAAATATAAAAGATGGACAAAAAAAAGAAAATTAGGATCAAAAAAACCAAAGGAAAAAAAAGGGAGATTTTACCAAAGTGTAACTTAGTTCTAAGGCTCAGTTTGATCTCTGAGCAGTATCACCACTGCCTTCAGGGGACTGATTTGATTGAGAGATGATGTGGGACCCCTACACTGAACCAAGCTTGGGTGAAAAAATACAACTGTGCATCAGATATTTTGTCAAATTCAGTAAAAAAAAAAAATGCCCACAACAGGGTCCTGTCTGTACATTCACATCTACAATAGAAACTTTTGCTACCTGAGAATGTCAGGCAGAAGGAGGTGATTTTTACATTTTTATGCTCACCCAAGTACCACACGCAATCCTAAGAAAACTACAATACTCACAGAAACTGCCTTGTCTTAGATCTGATCTACCTCAAATCCAGCTTTTTAAAAAGGATTATAAGGAAGGAGTTATCATGGTAAATCTCCAAATCACTATAGACTAAGCAATTCTTCCTAAATGGCTCCTTTGGGCTTTTCTGCTGAGAGCAACACGGCTCCAGAGAGCTGCAGCTCCCCAGGATCCCACAGACCTCCCACCTCCTTTCTGCCTCCCAAAGCTGGCAGGAATTGGCACAAAGGAAAGATGATGACAAAGATCTTCCCCAACAATGAGGTGGGGGATTAGACACTGCGGCTGCAGTGGGGCAATCTGGAAAAATCTGACCACAAGGCAGCAATTTCTACATTTGATGGGAGATTTCAACACGGGGTTCACGTTAGTAAGGGAAGACAAATCTTGGAGCTCCTCTCCTTTGCAAGGGGTCTGTACTAAAATCACTAGATGTGATGGCAGATTTTCTTTGATAAATATGGGATTTGACTTGCACTCTGCAGTTCCTCACATGCACAGGGCTGTGCTTCCTTTTAATCCTTAGGAAAGTGGGATGGTTGAACCCTTATCATCCTGTTTATCTCAGCAATGTTCATTCCCTTAGCAACTGGGCAAAACCTCCCTCATTTCTTGATCAATAAAGCAACACCTGCCTGTGAGATTACTATTTTGGAGCATTCATGATTTCTCCTGCCTACAACAACTCCTCTACGTGTTGTCTATTCGAGTTCAAACTTAAAAGTTATTTGTAATGAATCCTGGAAAACGTCCTAAGATGCTTGTGAAGCAATAACTCATGACAATAACTTAAAACACAGTTTAAGGATGACACCTGTATTTCTGCCCTGCTCCATCTCACATCAAACAAAAGCAGAGCCACCTTCACTCCTGAAGTGTGAGCAGGGATAAGGGGGATTTGTCCATAACATCTTCCTAAGCTTCATCAACCTCGCGAGGAGAAAGGGAGGCCTGAGGCTGCCTCAAGGGGTACCCCATTGGTTATCACCACACTTCAACACCTTTGTCCTCTCTGCAGACACTGCAGCACTGAAGGGGAGCAGAGAACACCAGGTGAAATGAGGCACTGCTGGACTTATCCCCACGAGCAGCAGGGCCTGGGAGTGGCTCCCAGGGAGTTTCTCCATCAAACTCGCACCGAGTTTGCAGATGGATCACTTATTCTCCACACATGACTCGCTGCAGACCTGAGCTGAGCATCTGCTCTAGGAAACACTAGAAGTAAAAAGGATTTTTAGGCGCTGAAAAAGCAGGCCTCAAAGAGAAAAGCCTGAGAACTCGGAATTGCTGCAACTGAAAAAGTTTGAAACTAAAAAAGATACAGTAGTACAACAAACAAGGACATGGGAAGCAAAGGCTGAGCTTCTAGGTTTGGCTTGAATAAATCTTAACACTGCAGAAAATATGACTCACTGCAGACCTGAGCTGAGCATCTGCCACCTCTGCCAGCAGACTGAAGAAGACTGGGGCAGGCTCTAACACACCAAGGGACTTAGCAGGGAAAACCCTGAACATATGGACTGGAGGAGAGGCCAGGGTGATCTGCTCTTGCACCAGAAAGGCTGCACATCTCACAGCACGTGATCATTTTTTTATAAAGCTGTAGTGTATCACGACAACATGAGTAAAATAAACCTTGGTGAGTGCTGAGACTCATTGTCATGATAGGTAACACTGGAAGAGTAGAGATAAAGGACCAAGAAGAGGAAAAAAGCCAAGAGCACCATTTTTCTGACTATCAGAGATGATATGCAGCTTCTCCTGTTAATGCAACAGAGAAGGACATACTCTGCTTGGTTTGTAGGACCAAAGACAGCCACAGAACCTTCAACACATTTAGGTCCAAATGGCATCAAAATCCATGAAGTTCAAATACTGGAATAAGCCAAAAATATTTTGTTTCTCCTGTGCTGCCCTTGTCAATTTGCACACTATCTTCTAAATTTCTCCACTGAATTTCCTCTTCTATCTGCTTTTCTAAAATTTTTGCTTGTAGCTCTTTTCCAGTAGCAGTGGTTTATCATTAAACAGGGGCTGGCAAGGGTTGGGAGCTTGGTTTGCTCCACGTTTTCCACGGCAGTTGTGTTTTTATTTTAACTGGAAGCAGTAAGATGGTTATAACCGGAACATCCACAGTAAAAGGGGGTCACACTAAACATGCCAGACCTGTCTGGGCAGGTCTAATTTAAACACCAGCCTTTTAAGAACGGGACTGTCTTTGAATGAGATTTCTTTGTACTACTGAAGACAGCACACACCCTTTTCCTGCTGCTTGATTAAACAGCACTTGCCCAATGAATAGATCTTGATCAGGAATAGAAAATGCATGGAGCTGTCCTGGGGAAAATGTGCTATATCCTTTCCCAGACTCACCTGTGGGAAGGCATGTACAGCTGTATTGAACACACAGGCCTTTCAAATCAGTCCTCTTGCATCTGGACTTCTGTTCTGTCAGCTGTCTGTGCCTTTAAAGTATTCCCTTGATGCATCTGAACATCATAAAGCATTAATGGCAGTGCAAGTGTCTCACAGGAAAGTTGTACTTTCAGATCCGGCTTTGCCTCTGGAGGGCAAGCACCAACCAAGACACGAACTGTTCCATGGTTGTAGCCCAAAATCCCTCATCACAATCACAGCAGAAGGCCTGAAGTGCACATTTCACTGCTCTTGCAGGAGTGGATCCTCCCTTGCTAAAAATATCCCTGACTTTACTGCACAACAGCCATCCCTTGCCTGGTTCCACTCACCCAGAAGCGCACACGCCAAGGATGGTGAGGCAGGAAAGTGCCAAGGAGGAGCTGGTGCTCACATGCAAGGTGAACACCAAAAGCTGGCACTACTCTGCTTAATTTTTTCCTGTTTTAGGGACTTTGGCTTGGACAAATGCACCAAGTTCACATGAAGAAAGCATAAACTCCACACCATAAATACATTCTCATTAGATTTCTAGAATAACAAAGGATAACAGAAAATTTCCCTCTATCAGAGCAAGGAAGTTTGCTGCCTAGAACACAGAGCTGGGTTCACTCTGCTGTCTGCTCCAGTTTCCCTGAGTTATCTTGGGGAAATCATCTATTTCCCATAGAAATGAGCGTGAGCTCTCGGGTGTTGCAGCTCCCACTAATTTCAAGACTTTGCTGCTTCAACACATTTCAAAGGTTCACACCTCAGCCCCGTTGCTGTAAAATGGAAAGAACAGCTTCTCTTGACCTCACAATAATACCATGAGGATAAACACGTCCAAGGTTTTAAATCTCTTGAGTGTTACATGGGCAGCAGCGAGGTCAGGCTGGCCCCCATCTCCAGGGGTGACTCACTTCTAGGAGAAGGTGCTTGCATTCATTTGGAAGGACAACAAGGCATGACTCAATGGATCAAAGCAATTTATCAGTAGTGAAATCAGCACCTAATGTTAAATTCTGAACTCCTTTCTGCCAGTTCATTTGCATATTAGAGCTTTACATGGTTAGTATTAGCTGAAACTAGACCCACTTGACAGGCAGAATGGTTAATGATGGGATTATGAAATTTCTGCAGTGGCTCTGGTAAACATTCTACAAAATGGAAATTATTTTTGACTCAATTTCTTTTTTTTTTTTTTAGCATTGTAGTGTATTTGTTCTCTCTATTTCTTGAAGGCTTCAAAAGAGAATTTTGGGAGGCACTCCTCCACCATTCTTTCTCCATCCACACACTCAGTTCTCAAGGGGGTAGAGGACAAAGCTTGCCCATGCTGTTAGAGAGAGGATTTAAACTGCTCCTCAAAAATTTATATTATACTGTATAAGCATCTGCCTGACTATTTAAATGGAAAAGAGGGATCATTCTGCAGAAAGAATTCTTTACAGCACTTCATCCAGCTTAGCCCTTGTCTCCTGGTGCTTAGACAAACAGTTTTTGGTTTATGTAAATAGTTGGTGGATCAGATTTCCCTGGCTGGCACACCCAGCCAGCCTGAATCACCCAGGGGAACATAAAGAGAGTCACCTTTTATGCAGTGCTTTTTCACCAAAGTACACAAGAGTGGCTACCTTACCCTTTCCCCACCAGCAAACAGATTTTTCATTCTGAAAGAACTTTTCTGTGATTCAACCAGCTGCATAATGATTGGTAAAGTTTGATCTGGTTAAGAGGAGGAGCACTGGGTGTGAAACACAGCAAAATAAATGCTCTAAGTGAGCCTTGACTTTGGGCTTCCATGTGGTTGCTCCCACCACCGAGTGCTCCAGGGTCATCTGCTCTTCCTGCAGCCTCCTCACATGCCCTGAGTGCAGGACAGGAGGATTGAGGCAGTTGCAGAAGTTGTGGAGAAAAACCTGGCTGAGCCCCCAGAGTTCACCTACACGGGCTTGGCAGCTGCCATTAGTTGGGTCTGCCTTTCTGGAAAGATCAATTCGAGGCAAAGCCAGCTGGATCAAGGGTAGCTACACCTCTGCAGTGAAAAATTACAGATCAGGAAGCAGCCCTGTGACCCCCTCACCCATTCTTGGCTGTCCTGCACTGCAAAGCCTCCCCACAGTTATTGGGACAGCAAAGCCCAGCACAGCTCATGTTACAGCTCAGCTCTGCTCCCCTCCTCCAGGGGCAAGAGATCCATCCTGCTCCCTGTTTGAACCTGGAAGGAAACTCTCTCTCCTGAGGCTCTTGGTCACTGCTGCAGCCATGGTGCAAAGCTGGGAGGAGATGCAGATCTGCTGCTGAAGCTTTTCCAAACTGCAGGAATCATTTCTAAATCAAACCCTTGTTTTAAGGCTCAAAGCTGAAACGGGTTGGAGAAATGATTTTTGGATGTTTCTTTTCACATTGTGGTGTCTCAGAAAGCCTCAGCTCTAGTTTTAATAATCAGTCAGCCTCTCTGCACTCAGACTGCCACATTTTAGCTACCAGCAAGCAATCCCAGACTGAGACCAGCCAAGAGTTCCCAGAGATCACCACTCTCCATCCCAGTTCCTCTGGACCCCTGCCCACATCCCAACCAGACCTTCAATCCCACCTCCAGCCCAACCTCTGCCTCACAGCTGCTGCAGGGATTTAAAAGGACTCTGAAGAACAAAGCACTGAGGTCTGAATTCTCTATGGAAACCCAAATGTAATCCCTGCTACGTCAGCAACTCACCTAAACTTTCCAACCATCACACACAAAACACTCAAAGCCAAACCCAACCCCTGGTTTCATTGATGAAACAGAGGGAAATTGGAGTTGCTGGGGTTATTCCTACTCATTGGCCATTAGAAATGTGAAATGCTTTGTGAGGGTTTGATTGATTGCTGGAGAACAATTCCATTGTCCGGCCAGCTCACTTCAGAGCAGAGTGTATAGACTGAAATCTTTTCTGTTTGTTTAAACTCTTTATAGAAATTCTTACATAGCTGTGGTTAAACAGTTGTAAATACATGTGCATTTCCAACTGTGGAACTATCTCCATTCTATTGCTCTCCTCATGCTTTAACTTTGCACAATTCCTCATTTTTAATGTGAAGTGTAATTATATTGATTTGTCTCAAGACTCTCCAAATACTTTTACTTCATTAATTTTGTTGCTCTATTACTCAGACTGACTTTGACTGTCACAGTGCTTATCAGCAATGTGAAGCATGAAATGTGATGTGTAAATCACATAAATCACTTCAACCTGTATTTTATTCTTTTTGTTGAAGGTGCAAACCACAGCACTTCCTACACAATTTCTAGGAGACACCTTGGCACTATTATGCTTTGAAACATTGTGATAACCAGAGAACAACGCTCCTAAACCTCAACAATTTAAAACAAAAAAGGAGGGGAAAGAGGAAAAAAGAAGGAAACATCTTTGGGTGGATCTTAACCACAAAGCCATTGGTGATCCATGCTTAAGTAACTGGAAGAAATGGTGAGAAAAGAGAAATGTTCACCCGGGGAAAAGTGTAAGGAGAAGGTGGCATCAGGTGGGCAGGGGCCTGGGCAAGTGCCCACGGCTGCTGGGCAGCTCTGGGCAGAGCTGCTGGTGTGGTGCTCCCTTTGGGAGTTGGCACAGGCTGGAAATGAACTGATGTGATACATAAATCCTCAGCAAAACTGACTGCACACACCCAGCTGAAAAATGTAAGTAAACAATAATTCCTGTCCTTTTTTATATCTATCGCTTCAAGCTCGAGCATGCTTTAATCCTTCATTTTATTTGATATCATTTACCTTATCCAACGCATATAAAAGGACATGTTCTCCTTCTCCAGACTGCCTTCAACTTTCTATGAAAGTGGCTTTAAGTAGGCCAATATTTGTACAGCAGATAATACCTAAAAGGGGCTCCCCTGTCTAGATAGGCAGAGAAAATTCCCTTTTTAGGCCTTCAGCATAGAAAAAAGGCACAGTGTGCTTAGAGAGGCACAGTCAGGCTTCAGCCACACATTTGATATTCCTTGCATGTGTCCCTCATGTCAGAAAACGGAGGACTAGGTGCCAAAAGTCACTCACTTTTCAGATGTGACACGTCTAGAAACGCCCCCATCTTTGAGCAGAAACAATCAGGAGCGTTTCCCTCTTGTAGAGCTTTCATGCACTTGTGAGAAATACAGGGTTATAAAGTCCCCCATGCCTCAAACAAGAATAGAGGGACTGACAGGGAACAGAAAAGTGGTGGAAAATAGGAAAAGCAGTTAAACAAACGAGCCTGGGGAACTGGGTTCTGTGCCTGACTCCACCTCAGGTGCTTTGTTTGGCCTTTGGCAAGTCACTTATCTTCTCTGTTTCCTTAATGTTTTGATGGAAACTCACAGTTAAAATTATGTGCTTGTACAAGTTAGAGGCCAGTAAAAGCATCTTTGAGTCAGAGAAGAAAGAAAAGCAGGGAATGAAATGATGAGATTGAAGATTTAATGGTGAGAGCTCTTGCTCTCAGTGTCTGACATCGCTCCTTTATCACCAAGCCATCGACAGAAGCCTGGATTGCTTTGCCTCTAAGGGCCTTATTTTATCTTCTCACCGGCACGGGTAGGATTTCCCATCGCGGGGGTTTGCATAACCGTGCCTGATCGCAATCCTGGTGTGACACTGCTGAACTGGCACCTCTGCCTCCCTGCGAAGTTATCACCACCTTATCTCCACCTGGCCCTCCTTTTCTGCTTTTGCTTGCTGCAGGCTGAGCTGGGAGAGTGGACTGCGTGTGCTTTAAATTAACATCCCTCCAGTGACTCTCTGAACGTCGTTATCCCAGGGAACACCGTTGTTATCCCAGGGAACACCGTGCTGCACTGCGAGGTTCACCTCTGATTGTCATCTTTGTTAGCAATAGTGTCATATATATTCAAATAAAACCTACATGCACGCTGCTGCAGGATGCACAGCAGCTGTTTTAAGTACTTTTAGGCCTTTAATAAATTCATACTTCATAAATATTTCCATACCCCAGAATGAATCCGTAATATCTGGTTTCTTTCATCACAGCAGTATTCAAGTTGCTGAAATAGTCTCAGCTGCTGACTCTTTTTCTCCAGTCTTATTAAACCACAAAAACTTGTATACACCCAAAAAACCCAATTGCCTGTGGAATGGAAGAAGACTTTAGACTTCAACCAGCATACTTTTCGCTGATCTAAAACCCCAATGCAAGCGACATGGCAAAAAGTTCCACTCTAAGAGAAGAGGTTATCACTGAATTAGTGCTGCACACACAGCTGAAAGCTGTGCTGCCTCCTGAGCAGATGCACTGCAGAAATAACTTTTATCTTTAAATACTCCTGCAAAGGATCCAGTGCTCTGCTTGACTCAGTTTCAGGAGATACTTCTCAAACTCCTCAACATCCATTTGGCCAATCCTAATCCTGTGGTGAGGCAGAATGTCTCACCTCTTTGCAGTGATTCTGATGGAAGTATTGAAAAGCCATTTGGAGGAAAAAAAAGGCAAAAGCACTAATTCATTTTAAAATAATGTTTTCTAGGGAAATGCCACGTGGTGCTGTACCTTTTAGGATCAGAGGGCTGGACACAATGAAGTACCAGACAGGACAATTAATGAAAAGCAGGAAAGTGTCTCTGTGATGCCTAAAGCTGAAATCAACCCTGCCTTTAATCAACTTAAACCCAGTAGTGGAGATATCCCAGGGAACACAGATATCCCAGTTCCAGCCATGGAAAGTACGGAAGGGAGAAAGCAAGAGGAAGGCATTTTCCAAGATATTAATGATTAAAAAGTAATTAATACACAAACTGAAAGGACTCTCACTGTCCAAACTGGTACCACAACCCTGCATTCCTATAACTACGCCCAGTGAAAAGAATACACTATTTTTTACCAGTGTGAACAGAGATTTGTAAAACCCTGGTGTGCAGGCAGGCACCACCCTCCTGCTCTTAGAGATGGGACAATTTTTCATGGCTGCAAGGGTTCAAGGTCCCTGTTTGTAGGGCAGCTCACCCACCTGCAAGGGCTTTCCCAAAGAGCTCCTGCCCTTCACACAGGTGAGACAAAGGCATCTGCTGCACAATTTTCTGTGATTGCTACACTGCCGTGGGGTGAAAAATCTCTTCACTGGGAAGGTCTGTGATCAATGTTTGAGTTGGACAAGGTCTGGGTGCAGGCACTGGAACCTCCTTGTGCTCGAGGAGCATCTCAAGCAGCAGGGAGAGCAAACAACTTGCTTCGAGAGCACTTTATGCTGTCTAACAATGTTTGTGTGTGTCTGCATAGATAAAAAAACCACTTGGTGCTGCTGCTGAATGACTCCTTTCTCCCTCCCCATTTGGATTCACTCCAAAGCCAGGATTATAACTGCTCTTTGCTAAGCAACAAATATTAACTATTGCTACTTCATCAAAATCCTGCACCGATGCATTTAACCAGTTTATCAGCCAGCGAGATGGTATTTTCATATTTGCTAGCCTGGAGCTCCACTAAAATTAAGATCAACTGAGTACAGATATAACTATTATCAATTTTCATTCTTGAATAACAGCTTGAAATTGCCTTCAGGAAAAAGGAGGGTCCTTTGCTTTGGATAAAAAAAAAATAAAAATTTAGATATAAAATTAACTACTTTTTCTTCCTCAGGCTAAACATGCGGTTAAGCTCACTAAAATTATTCAACAGCTTTACAGGTTGCATCCCTATTTGCTTTAGCTTTTAGGTTGATATATGAGTAAGTGGAAAAAAGCTGTCAGGTAGATTACACGGTGCTACCAGCCTGCACTTTTACCTATCCCATACTGAATTATTTCCTGCAGACAGCTGAAACTGGGGAAGTTTGAAACACCTCTGAAAAAATTCCTCCAAAATTGCCAAGTCTGGTTGGATATCAAACATTTGAGCCCAGAGTTCTGTGCACTGTAAGTCACAGTGGAAGATCCTTTAATGCCAATTGAAGAGACAATTGTTTTACTTAAACAACTTGATAAAAATGAAATATTATAGCATTCATTATTATGCTCAGAGAAATTTAAAAGTTTTGATCACATGAAATTACTGATAAACTTAGAAGTAGAGAAAAACTCCTGCAAGTTTCTTTTCTTTCCATGAGCCTGGCTCAAATATCAGGAAGATATTTGGTGGCTCCATCTTCCCCAACCCCCAAGCAAACAGAATAAATCTTTTATGTACTCTTTATAAGACAGGTCCCAAAGGCAAAAAATTAACTACTAGAAGAATAAACAAAATAATGGCATTTCCCCCCTCTTCCTGCTACCTATTTTTAAGTTGACAAGTGCCAGGTGATTGATTGATTGGCATGCAAATGAGTTTTCCTCTGTCACTGGAGAAAACAACACTGTTGGGTTTTTTGAAACCTATTTTTCCTTTTGAAGGTTTTTCCCACTGAACATACCTGACATTGTTTCAGTGGATCCTACCAACCACAGTGAGGCAAAGCCATGCAACTGAAATAAAGCCATCCCTGGATTGCTTAAAGCTGTACAAAGACTAAAGCAGCCCAGTCCTACCTTGCTCAACCTGCAAAGATTGCAAACTCCTTCTCGAGGGCACGTGTGGTGGGGCATTGCATGGGACTGTGTATCCCAGGAAAAGGTCAAAGGCACTGATATCCTGTTGAGCAACATTTTCTATGACTGAGACAAATGTAGCATCAGATCAAAAGGGAGGAGGCTGAGTAAAGGATCAGCTTGCTATCAATTTGAAGACACAAGAAAGACAAAGCAATTCCATCAAGAAAAATTAACCCACATAGATAAGGAGGAGATGGTGAAACTGCTTTGAGATATGTTGATAAAACTGCTTCATCAAAGTGTTAGATTGCCTGTAAAATGAAGTCTCTTATGGATAAGGACAGCCTTCCCCCCTCCAGTGAAACTTTTCCCATTAAATTGTACCATTTGTAATTTCCAGACATCAATTTTTATGGCTTTTTCTTTTGGTAATGTTTCATCTTTCTGAGGTTTGAGTTTTAAACAGCTGAAGTTGAAACAACACCGTAAAGCATTTTAAATACATCAAAACAACTGCTTTCAGGGTTTTTGTTTTTAACTTTTAGCAATTCACATTTTCCATTTTTTCCCCCCAACCAAACCCAGAAACAAAACCTAACAGAATTGTCCTGCCCAGCTTTCCCCACTTGCAGCGGTTCATGAACATTGCAGGCAGGCACAAGCACTGCTGGTTTACCTTTGTGCCCCTGGAAGAGACAACTACACACCTGTAAAGAACCTCCACAGGAAAGGAGAAGCTTCCCCACAGGCAGCCACTGCAGGAATCCGTGCCCTGAGATTTCAGCTGGGTTGCAAACTGAGACTTGCCACGTTTCGCAGGTGGGAGACAACCAAAAAATGCAAAAATTCCATTTCTTACTGATACTAAACTCTGGATACTGCCAGAAACCCAGGACGTCTTCATCCACAACCCTGTTTGTCCTGGCAGCTCCAGCCCAGCCTGGGCTCGATGGCAGAGCAGTTTCCTTCCCCACAACGTGCCAAATGAATTTCGTGCTGATTAAGCCGCATGGGTGAGATTAATTCCACCGTATTTGAGTAGAAGAATGAGTGGCACCTTCGGGAAGGTTATTCATAAGGGGAGCTGTTAGGCTGAAGCCCAGCAGGGCTTTCCCCCCTGACTCCACTTAATCAATAGATCAGGGCAGTAATTACAGCCACCATCAACAGCTGCTCGGTGCCATTGAGAGCCACCGTCCTGCTGGGCACGGGACCGGCTCTGGGATTGCAATTAACACAGCACCAACAGCCCTGCCACAGCAACCAGCCCTGAGCCACTCAGAAAGGTTCATTTTCACAGCCTCGAAGACAAGATGTGGTAAAACAATAGAGTCCTTGGTAAAAAAAATTAATTGGGAATCTCTCTTGAAGGAGGGCACCACCACCTTCGCCTTCGTTTATCCCCGCTGGGAGTTCGCAAAGGTTTTGTGGTGGTGACAACATTAAGGAGCTGTCTGGATAAAATTCCAAGTCTTTACACCTGTTATGGGATACCTGAGATAACACAAGAGGTTCAGGCAGTAACTAATCCATGATTCCTCCCTTTGCTGGCTTATTCTGCCATAGCAAGGTGTGTGCACCCCATGGATGAACGCCTCCCATCCTCAATTTAGTAGGAATCAATCAACCAAATGTTTGGCTCCAATGAACACCTCGACCATGGGAGATCAGTGCAGAACAGCCACACAGCTCAGTCTGCAAAGGAGAGCCTTCCCATAACAGCAATTTTCCAGGAACTTCCAAACATTTATTGTGTCCCCGAGTCTGCTGTGTCTGGAGACGAAGACACGCTCCAGCTTTTGTAGGTTAATGTAAACAGTGCGTTGAGCACAGCATTAGGATTCAGGCCCCTCTAGCTAACCTGCAAATGGAGAGGAAGTTCAGGATCACTGGCACATAATTGTGGAGTTGGGGGAGCCAGACCAACATTTGACTTTTCCCTCGGTTCGGATTTCCCTGCATATAGAAAGAGTGGGTGGATATGGCAAGACACGCAGTGCTTAGATATCAGCTGATGTCACATCTGAATGCAATTCTAGATTTACTATTACAACTCTTCCTTCATCTAGGCAATAACTACCTGCCTGCTAAAAGGCATCAGATTCTTTTATTGTTAAAATGAAACCGGACCTGGTACCCTGGGGCAACTGATTTCAATCTCCAAGTTCATATGGTTTTTCTTGCTGACAAGACTGGTTTGAAGGGGAGCCAAAATGCCAGCAGCAGTTGCCCTTGCTAAGGAGAACTTTGAAAGACGTTCTGAGGGTTGTTAGTAGAGTTACACACGCACAGATTTCTGCAACAAATCCTGGGTTATAATTGGTTCCCCCAATACTGCACATGGGAAGGGGAGGATATAGGAGGCAGTTTGTGCCCTGCTGTGGAGGAGAGAAGAAATCTTGAGCTTGCAGGACATCAATCAAAAAAAAGTCAAGTGTTGCAGCGAGCTGCCAACATCCCTCAAGTGCAGGAGGTACTGACTGATCATCTACAGGTGCAAGGACGAGATCTTCACATGGTCTAAGGGCTCGTGCACAAAAGCAATAAAAACTTCACACATTTTGCTTGTGTGTGACCAGTTTTTCAAGTATCTGGCCTGATGCTTTTGGGATAAACGACATCCAGGAAAGTCACCAATCCTAAAAGTGATGGAAAAGCTGGAAATTGTGTTATTTGAGGTTTTTAGGCCGTTTCAGAGTAATGGTGCTGCACTGTGGGTGTTCCTATGGCTGTTTCAACACACTTCTACATTGCCATATGACGTGCTCTAATAACACAAACAACTCTGCTGCGGATTGTGCACAATTATGAATTTTCCAGACACGATCCAGGAGGAGCATCCCCCTTTGCTCACCTCCTCTGCTTTCCCTGTGTTCTATGGAACTGTTCTCTGTGAGTCTCTGCAGTTTTCCTGAAGACACTTCACACCATTCTTACCATAAATCAGGCTTACATTTGAGCTCTGGTTTCTCCTCAAGGAGGACAGCAGTTATTAAAAATAATTTTTTTTTCCTTACTACTAAACCACTGCATTTGCAGCACTTTCTAGGCAGGGGTTTACTCTGGTTTGTCTGTGCTAAGCAGTTGCTCTGAATAATTGCACCAAACAGTTCCAGTTTTTCTGGACCTGCTGCATTTTTCCACATTTTGCAAACACTTTAGAAGAGAAAAAAAAAAAAAAGAGGGAAAAAAAAAAACAGAAAAAGCAAAGCAAGGGCACTGTTGAAACCCTTGGGCTGCTGGGCAGCTCCAGGCACCTCTGGGTGATTGTCCACCCTATCAGGCTTCACCCATTGTCTCCTCCTGCTGGGGACAGGAACACTCAGAGATGTGACTTCCTTGGCCACCCATATCTCAAAGCAATTTCATCTATTTTGGCTCCAGAATGGAAGCACCTTCAAGGAAACCTAAGCCAAGAGGACTCCCTGGTTTCCATTCCCATTCTCTGCTCTGTCACTGCTGCTCTCCCTATGGAAGCTGCTCTCCCTGGCCAAACAGCCCCAAGGGCTCTCCAGCAACTCCTTGAGAATTTCTGCTCCCCAATCACACAGGAGAGAAATCCTGAGCCAAAGGTAGCCAGGCGTATTCCTTGAAAGCTTCCATATTCATTTCAGTATAAGAACATATTTATTATTACTTTTTCCTCCAAAACAGGCTATCATTTTTGACTCTGAAGCTCTGATCTAACAATGTCTCATCACTTGAAAAAAATAGGTATTGCGAAGTCAACGATATAAAAAAAAGGGATCCAATCAAAAGGCCAATCACCTTTATCCCCAGATATACAATATCTGGAGAAAAATCTTGGATGTGATTGTCTCACAGTTGGTTCTTGATTTTAATTTGTACCTCTTCTGTACTCTTACATGCCTGTTGTTACTAGAATTCATATGTATTTGTACTCTGCTGTTCTATAAATGAGACAAAAATCAGATTGCTAGATTCAGAAATTTAATACAATCTGTTCCAGCTCAGCACATCACTCTCTGGTAACCCCATTTCCAAACAAACTTCCTTGCAGCTCCCAGCCTCTTGAATATCCACCCTGAAGTCAGTGCAGACCAGGGATTCAGTGTCCCTAACTCACCACAAAGTCTCATTTCCCCTCGCACTGTAAGAACCTGGGGGGTGGAAAGCACTGCGGGATTCCTGGAGAAAAGACAATTCCCATTTCCAGAACATTTGGATCTGCATGTAAATAGTCTGTTAATAGAGAGCCACAGATGGCTCTTAACTCAGCAGCAGAATAAATATAGCAAGTTTTATTTGATCTGATCTGAGGTGGTTGATGAAGCCATTTGTTTACAAGTGTATTTTTTAAATAAGATCATATGCAGCGCCCAGAGCATTGTCTGGGTGCTCTTTTATTACAGTTTGTAAAACTCCAAATAAAAACAGGAGGCGAGCCCATCGTTCTTTGGAGCTTTGCCTGTGCAGCAGTAGGGTTCTGGGCACATCACTAAGCATTCAAAATAAAGCAGAAAGAATCAAAACAGCAGATTTTCACAGCTCTGAATCTGCACTTGTGCTCGTCCCCACAGAAAGATGACACAGCTTGCACATGGTTTTTTACTACTGCTGAGGGTGAAGTAACAAATGGGAAACCCTGAGGATGCACTGGAGATTTGCAGTTTGGAGTAGCCTTACACTGTTACACCCACTTTTCTCTAGAACATTAAAGTTGTATCAAATAATATCACAGTTTTATGTGTGCTCTAATTTATTTCTCTCCCCAGAACAGGGTCGTAAATCTGTATCAGGACATTGTAAAGGAGGCAGGACAGCACCAGTCAACGTAAAGGCTTCTTTCTCACAGCACTCAAAATCCACGTGGAATTTATTTACAGCTCTGACCTGTGAATTTTCCCCTCATTTTTTCCAATGCTTTGCTCTGTTTGAGTCTTGAGGAAGCAGAGCCTCCCTCACACAGCCCCATGTGCACAAGCAGGGTCACTCCTGCCACCAAGAGCTGTCACCAGCACCCTCAGACACAGCCCCAGGGAGTGCCACAACTGTTTTACTTCTACCAGAGGCAGCCAGAGCAGACACGGAGCAACTTGTGTACCCCCCAATACAAACATGATAAACACAACACCCACAGCAGTGGGAGGGGCAGGAGGATGAAGAACCCGTCTGGACTGCACTGGCATTTGGATATTGATCTGTGTGCTGCTCAGAAGATTTAAACAGATGAAATACAGCCATAGCACAGGCAGGTTTATAAACAGCCATCCTTCCCCACCATGTGCAGCCTTGTAATCAGAACAGGGCACATCTGTGCAGACACACAGCTCAAACCTGGTACTGCAGCTCCTGCACGGAGCTCGCTCTGCAGGGGACTCTGTGCACTGAAGAAAATTGTGCAAACACTGAAGGAAGCAGCTCAGTGCAGCTGGAGGGGACACAGCCACAGCAGCCTCGGAGACTGAGCAGCTCAGCTCTGCACTTCTGGCATCTCGAGCAGCTTTGGCAGCACAGCTCTGCTCCCTCCCTCCGTGGCACTGAGGGTTTATTCTGAGCAGAGCAGCAAATCTCCCTCCCAGCCTCAGTGCAGGATATTCCAGGCCCACCCAGACCCTTCTTTGCCTTTTCTGCCTGGATGAGGGCAGGATAGGAGGAGAGTAGATCACCCACAGACTGCTGTGTATGGCTTGCTTTTGGTCTGATTCCACATAAAAACCAGGCTGGCGAGTACATGGGATGCACATGTGAGCTCCCATCACTGCCTCAACAACGTTTCAATCTACTGACCAAGTTAAACTCACTCAGAGAAAAGCAAAGTGCAAGCTCACAGTTCACACTTCAAAAGGCATCAGAAAATCAACAGGGAGAGGGGGACAACTGACAAATGTTCAGTCACAAGAGAGCATCTGTTCTTTCAGTGAGACACCTTGCACTTTCTCTAACACTAAAACCCATCAGCCACAGCCCTGTAAAAGCCAAGCTCCTTCAGTGGCATGGAGATGCCTGTCTTTAGAAAGGAAAAGAAAGTTTCTGTCTGGCTCCAGTATTGATCTATAGAAAAACACATGAAAATAAAAGCAGAGAGATACTGAGACTTTCATGCTGCATTCTCTGCAGCTTAAAAATAAAAAAGGAGTAAAAGATATTTATCCTCTTCTTAAGACAGTGAAAATTCAATTAAGTTTAGAAGGAGGAAATATTCACCCTCTCAGAGCTAAGCTAGAGGCAGGGTAGAAGAGCCCAACCAGCAACATTAATATGAACTCAAGCCCATTCCAAATGTCCTGACCTTAGTGCTGAAAACTCATTCCTGCTCTTGGCTGGCTTGGAAGAACACCTGAAGCCATGGCTTGGCCTCTCTGCCACCTACAGCTCTCCCCTCACTCCGCTCTGGGGACATTGTCTGCCAGAACCCTGCAGGCTGAGAATTTCAGATTTCTGTGCTGACAGGCACTGACCCTCAAGCAAACACTGCATTGACCTGAGGCTGTGGAAAAGGCTCCCAAAATTGAGTGACAGCACTGGGGTTGTGGGTGTGGAGTTCGAATGGAATTGTGTGATCTCACAGGGTGGAAAACTTAGATTGAAGATTTTAGTATATAGTAATGTATCCAAAGCAACATAGAGGATTTAGGGCATAGGCTAAATTCTTCTTTTTCATCTTCATGTGTTTGGATTTTTTTTTTCTAATTGGGTGAAGAGGTTCGTGTTGTGGACCCTGGGTATTTGGTTATTGGGCTAAAAGTAAAAATAATACAGGTGTCATCTCCTTATTGGAGAATTTATGCTTAAAAGACCTTGCAAAGAGAGACAGAACCATTTTCTACCTTGTTGGAGCTCACAACTCATGAGACTGGACTATATATAAGAATTAATAAACAACTGAGTCCAAACACAAAACTGTGACTCCCGAGCATTAACCCCAGCCCTAACACAAAGAAAAGAAGACAAGAAACCCACAATTGTCCTTCAGAGCAGAGGACATCCCAGAGCCATCTGTCCCCACACTGCAGTGGCAGCACCAAACCCCTCGAGTGCAGCACCCCACGCTCGGCTCCTCGGCGTCCTTGGTGCTGTGACATTGGCAGCTGCATTTCGGATGCCACCGGGGACGGGTGTCCTCTCCCAGCAAGACAAATCAGAAGTGGCATGTGGAGAATGATTGACACCACATGTAAGTTCTTATTCTGTCAAAGCCTTGCGATGTTGTTAGTTGTCAAACCCGACCACCCTGCCATGGCTTTGCCACGATCTTACATGATGCCCAATGTCTACCAGGGTTTTCAGCTGCCCAGGGCGCTCACAAATTCCTTTCTCAGGGTTGTACAAATACCTTCTGCATTGCCCACAGTCATGCAGGCTTATGAAAGTTCATTTGCTTCACAGAGGATGTTGTAAAAAAGATATTTTTGCTTGCTGGACTTACAGGAGAGGAAGCTCTCTTAAATTGAAGGCTTTTTAAAATAAATTTAAAAAAAAAAATCTCAGGCGAAACTTGCTCATGTACTACCAAACTCTGCATTCAACAGGCAGAACTGGAGGGAAAATCAAAATCATTAAAAATAGGATTTAAAATCCTCTCTTTGCAGCATTCAGCAAATGCACCTCAAAGTTTAACCTATATAGGAACTGCCAGACCAGTTCAGCTGCTGATGAAAACTGTCCTGGATCCCTCCACCCACACAACCCAGCCCTGGCTACACAGAAAGACATTTGGAAGTACTGCCATATACACAAAGCACTGAAAAAGTGATGATTTTTTGTATTCCAGATTGTCATAAAAAGATACAAACAAAGAGAGAAATTACACACCTGACTTGTCAATAAACACTTTCCACTCATTCAGTTTTGTACTGTGTCATCAAGAAACTAATTTCAATTGTTTCAAGGCAAAGAGGTTTTAAACATTCAGAGGTTTTTCGGGACCCGTGCCTGCTGCTCCAAAAATGTCACGCAAAGCCCACGAGAGTCTCTGTGCACGGATTGGCAGGAGGATTGCACAAGTTTAGGGGCTGTGGTGCTCAGCCTGGGAGAAATCATCCAGATGCAGGATGAGCTGCATGTGCTGCCTTCCAGGAGCTGCCAGAGGGATGGAGGGACACCAGGGGCTCACAGGGATACCAGGGGCTGGGGAGGGAAGGAGTGAGACCACGGGCTTGGGGGCATGGAGGGACACCAGGGGCTGGGAAGAATTCAGGGAGACCAGGGGCTCAGGGGGATGGAGGGATACCACAGGCTAGGAGGGATGCAGTGATACCAAGGGTTGGGAGGGATGCAGGAATGCCAAGAGCTCACAGGGATACCAGGGGCTGGGGAGGGAAGGAGTGAGACCATGGGCTCAGGGGGATGGAGGGACACCACGGGCTAGGAGGGATGCAGTGACACCAAGGGTTGGGAGGGACGCAGTGACACCAAGGGCTGGTGGCTTTCCTCCCCTCACCCCTCTTACAACCACCCAGGGCAGCAGAGGATAACAAACCAACCCCCGGCCCACCCCGTTTTAGGGGTCGGAGGAATGCGCTGGGATTGATGGAGCAATTCCTGCAGAATCACAGGGTATTTAGCAGGTAATGCTTCAAACTCGAGCAGCATTCTCGGCCTTTTGAGAAGCAAATCACTTGAGCCATCTCAGCACAGAACTGCGCGCTGACAAACCAGCTCAGGGGGCACCAACAGCTCACACAATCCATAGTTCTCCTGGCAGGAAGGTCAGGTTGGAATTCTGCTGGGACCAGATAAATTATTTGCATCTCTGCCTGGGACCAGTTAAATCATCTGCATCTCTGCCTGGGACCAGTTAAATCATCTGCATCTCTGCCTGGGACCACTCGGTACAGCCAGAACTGAGGGTTCCCTTTCCCTGAGCCATCGCTGCAAAGATCCACTTTTTTTAAAAAAAAATTGTATTAACTCTATTAAAGAGAATCAGAAAACCAAAAATAAAAAGCAAAAGTCTTATCATTAGCAAAGGATTTAATTAAAAAAAAAACACCTACAAGTCAGGGCAGGAGCTGCACCTTGCTTTGCCTTTGGAGCACAGCTTGTGCCTCCCCAGCCTCACCACAGCACAAATATTCAGCTCTTTGTTGAAAGGGGGGGAAAAAATATGTTCTCTGCTTGCATAATTGGTACTCCTGAAGCTTGGGGATGCTTGAATTAACACATTCTTGAATTTTAAAAAGCTTGAGTGAGGAAATTCAGCCCACCACCACTTGAGGATTTATTTTGTCCCCGTGGGACCTCACTGCTCAGAGCAGTCAGCTCTTGTGGAACAGGAATCCTCCCCATACCTGGGAACGTGGCAAATAAAACTTTGGCAAAACAGATTTCAACGGATTGATCTTTACTACACCTTGATAAGATCAGTTCTTTTTGGATATTCTGAGGTTTGGGTTTCTTTTTCCTGCTGTTATTCTGGGGTCTTTTGGGTTTTTCCTAAAATAGTTGGAATATGAAGAAAAAACCTAAAATTATCAAGGATTAGCTACTTCTGCTGGGAACACCCAAACCCCATTTTACTCAAGAGCACACTCAGTATTTTTATGGCATGTAATCTATCCAGTGAGTAATTCCTTAGGCTTCACTCAGAGCCACAATTCCCAAGTGGGAAGCCAAGACCTCAAGTGAGGCAGCCAGAAGCAAATTTTTCTGGATTAAACAAGAAGGGCAGATAGGTGATGTGGGAAATTCGTCCTAATCCTACTGAAATTATGAGCCATGGAACATTTGGCCAGAAATTGTTCCCTATCTTTCACAGTGTCAAGTGTTAAGTGGCCCAAGAAATGTATGTCTTAAAAATTAATCTCCCCATCATAAACCAAATATTCAGCTGTTGATAAAAGATCTGACACCAGAAATTGTGGGGCTTTACCAGTGATTCTTCCCCCTACATCCATTTCACAAGTTCTGGTGATGGGTAAGAATTGAAGTCAAAATTATTCCCAACATGAAATAGTCTAAATTACTTGGAACCACCCACCCCAGCTTTTACAAATTACAAAGGCATCAACAACTGTTAAACTTCTCCACTGGACCTTTTCAAGAAATTTCCGAGTTTACCTATTTCAGGATCAAATTAGGGTCACTTACGGGACAGGAATAGCCCCACATGCAAGCAAAATGCTGCAGGTCACCCTGCTTGTGTGAGGCAGGGCAGAAACCAAATCCCAATTTCCCCACTCTCCCAATTAGCATTTTCCATGGTGGATGGGCCTTTCCTCACCCAGCTGTTTACAGAGAATATTTCCTGAGCAGGGATGGTTTTCCAAAACTCCACTTTTATTCCCTCTGTCCCAGTGAGCATCATTGTCCTGAACTAAAGCAAAAACTTGCAGCAGGATTTATTAGAGGAGAAAAATAATCTTCTCTCCTTCAATGTGGTCAGGAGAGATGCTACAAGTTCTTTTACTTTCTATCAAAACTCTTTTTTTGGGACCAAAACAAGCAGGTATTTTTTTTCTGCTGTAAGTGTAAGCATCCCTCCTTCAGTTTTAGAAGAGAAGGAAAAAAATGGTGATGTTTCGTTCTCCTAAAAACAAACCAAACCCAAAGAGAACAACAGAACCTGGAGTTGTACTGCAATGCATTACATTAGCTAGAAACGCAGAACAAACAGATTTTTCTTAGTATTTTCAGAAAAATAAACCCTAATGAGCAGAAGCCTCCCTTGCAGTGCCTGCCTGAGGTTGAAATCAATGTTCAACCCTTCCTTGCCTCTCCCAGCAGAGCCAGAGCCGTGGGATGCTGAACACTTGGGGACTCCATCAGCGCAGGGCAGGTGGAACCAGGCTCCCCCTGCCCAAGGGTTTAACAATTCTCTTTGCTCTCACCAGCGAGTATCATGATAAATCCCCTCCTGAGATTCACCCTGATAAATTCTCTCTGCGTTTTCCCCAGATCCTGGCAGGTGAGCTGCAGAAAACAGCACCTGCAAGGGAGGAAAATCCTAAATAGCTCATTCTCCTGTGCCAGCTCAGGATCTCTCCTCTCCTGGCCCGTTGGATTGCTCCAGGTTAAACTCCCAGCCAAGCACAACAAAATAAACCTCAATTTTCTCCACCACGCTGCCCTCCATTTGGGGGAATTTTAACAATTTGCTGGTAAATCCAACTCTGAGGAGTTGTAGTGATGACTAATCGCCAACAGACATGTAGTCACAGCTGCTCAGATATTTATTTCTTGTCTAAACCCAACTCTGAATGCTTAAGCACCTTAATAGAAGGAGAATAATAAATACAGTCCAAATATAGGCAGCAATCCAACAGAGCCATCACAGCTCTCTTAAATCCCCCATCTTTCAACAGTCCTTCCTGCAATAGCTCTCCCCATTGTATAACAAGAATGCAGCAGCAAAGCAGAGTAGGAAGGACTGGCATAGTTGCCATATTTACTGCTTTCACCTACTTCTTTATTTTTTTTTTTTAAGCTCAGCACATTCAGGTTTGTCTCAGATTCTTTCCCTGTGCACAGCGATCACCTCCCTCTGCTCCAGCAGAGATAAATCAAACCTGTCCCAGGCTGCTGGACAGGAGGGGGAAGGGAATTTTTATTGGTGATCTGAGCTTTGGTTTTGTCTCACCTTCAAGGGGAGAATCCCAGGGTTAGGACAGAGTGAGACAGAGCCAATGTGAGCAAAAAAACTCTTGGAGCCAAGCGTTCACCCAGGGAACAGCCAGCACGGGCACCTGGGCTTCCTATTCCCAAGGGAATCGCAACAGAGTAAGAAGAAAATATCTAAAATATCAATATCTGCTGCTAACAACTCTGGTTTAATTGGTGCAGTGACTGCTTCATTAATGACAACCCCGGGCACCAAAAATAAAGCTGGATTGTACGTTCTGGGAATCCTTGAGTTACCCACAGGGGAATGAAAACAAAGAGGATCTATTTTTAAGTTACATTTTGAAGTTTCTTAGAGGCTTTCCTCATATACTTAGTTTGACTTTTTCCTGCTACTACATTTATGAACTTTTAAATAAAAACTTTTAGAAAATCAGGTGATTACAGCTTTACAAAGACTAAATCTCTAAAATATTGATCTCCCAGTAAAAATCAAAATCAGGAGCCTGTCAGCTTTATCTCATATGCACTAATTTTTTTTGCTTATGTTGAGCTTGCAAAGAACAAACAACAGAAACTAAATTATTTTGTCTCAATAACAACATACAAGCAGCAATCAAGTGAATGTCAGTGCTTTGAGTTTTTCTTTATGAGGATATGGAATCTTAAAATGCAGAGCAGCACTTCAGGAACATTTACAAACTTTGGGGAAAAATAAAAAACAAAAAAGGCTTTCACATATCACTGCACACACAGACATTTAGATTTCATTTAAAAGTTAGGTATGAACTCAATCTGTCTTTTGGAGTTTTCCCCCTCTTCAATTTACTTTAATAGACAAAACTCCTCATTCTTGACCTGGCCTCTGTCATAAAGGTTGGTCTTTTTCCTCAGACACACAGAGAAGGTAAATCCTGCTCTTGCAGTCCATCAAATGAGTTTCTGTCTCCTCTAACCTGTAATTGAGGTTGTAACAGATGGCTTTGCATTTTGCAAGACCAAAGGTTGTGCAAGAGCGGCAGCTTCATTTAAAGGGACCGATTTGTCAGAGCACAGAGCGAGGTGGGAGTTTGTGGGAGATAAAAAAGAATTTCTGGCTTTGAAGGAAAACTCAGAGGAGCAGCACTTAAAGCCTCGTCTGCCTGTGCCTTCTCCATTCTTATGAGTGGAAATAACAAAACATCCACATCTAGAACAGCCCTGTGTGATTAAGGACTTCCACCTTCCACTGCAACATTGTCAACATCTCTGCTGCCAACGCCACGGGCTTTATTGCACCGAGGTCAGGCAGAAAGGCTGCACAACACCCGAGATGAGGCTGCTCTAAGAGCTCCAAAACTTAACCAGGAGAAGCAACATTTTGTGGGTGATGCACCCCTGGCAACTCTTTGTGCAGCACCACAAAAGCAGGAGCAGAATATTCGGAGTCAGAGCACCAGGAGGGTGCAGAAAACATCACTGGTCTGGTACAGAACACAGCCCGTGGGGTGACAGAGCTCCTGCACAGCAGTGACAACCCCGCTGCTTTCCAGAGGGATCTCAGCTGGCAGCAGGCTGGAGCCCAGCTTTATTGGGATCACACCCAGCAATCTGTCTGGGGACAGCTTCCTCAACCGGGCACTTGCCAAGGATTTGTTTGTTTGGTAACAGGGATGGGGAAGAGTCCCAGTGGCCCTGAGAGAGGTTATTTCAGTGCTGCACCTGGGCACGGCTCAGAGCAGCTCCTCTCTGGCTCACCCCGAGCGTTTCTTCTCCCTGTTTTACACTGCTCCCTCCTTTTAAGCCTGTTAAGTGAGTCCAGCCCCCCGGGCGGAAGGGTGGGACCTTCCAACTTTCTGGCTTGCCATGGTCTGTTTATCAGATCTAATGAAGACATTTATGGGTTGATGGTCTGACAGATGCTCGATTTTCTGACTGGATAAGGAAGTCAAACTGTTATATAAGGAGCCAGTAAGTACCATTCATTCCTAAAGCAATAAAACACTGCTGCATTTCCAAGTTAATTGGCACAACCCAGCCAGTTTGCTGCGAGTGTATTTAATCAGATTTCATCTTTAGTCAGGGGCTTCTGTAGCACCCTGCACTATCCTATCGAGCATCTACAACACTGATGATTGCTGTTACAATTCTCTCTTTTCTGCAGCTCTAGCCAGGATCAAAACACGTTGCTAACACAGAACAGTCCTGGACACACTTACACCACTTGCAAACGTGGTGGGTTTAACACAGGGGTTTGCCCACAAGTTAAAGTTCAGGAGGTTGTTCCCTCTCCTTTACCCAGAACGTTTGGATATCTTAAAAGCTCTGAAAAGAGTTAAAGATTTCCCTATTGGAAAAATCCACCCTCTAATCAGTTTTTTCTCAGTGCTGGTTGTCCGAGATGTTTACTGGAGGCACCGCTTTGCCATCCAGCTTATATTAAATCCAGGAGTGTTTTGTGCTAAAGCACCAAGGCTTGATGGGGCACGTTCTGTGTGTTCATTACAGGGAGCTCTGCAGCAGTGCAAGGCATGAGACCAAAGGCTATGTCCCATTGGCTGCCTGAGTCATTTATTAATGGCCCCATTAAACATTCCCTCCAGCTTTCAGTTGCAGTTACCCAGTTTACTTTCAAACTATTTTTTTTCCTTTTGACTTATGCTTCCATAACTGAAGAGTTTCCTTAGGGAGTCCCAGCAAGGCACCCAGGGGTGGCTTATGAAAAGCCCTAAGCCCAGGACCTTGGTGTGGAGGTGTCACAGTTCCAGTTTGGGGCTGGAGGCTTTTGCCATGGGCTCTCCTGCCTTCCATCCCCAGCCCATGGAAACACAAGGTGTGGGTCAGGTGAGGGAGAGCTTGGCCACCTTCCTCCTTCCAGAGCTGCAAAATCCTTCCCTTCAAAGACCAAGGGGCCTCCTTTTCTCATGGTAACACCAGCATTGACACACAGCAGGAATAAATCATTATTATTATTATTATTGTTATTATTGTTTTGAGTGCATAGGAAACACAGCTCAGGAGTAATTCACCTTTCCTGCTGCCATGATGCTGTGAGATGCACAAATAAAGCCACACAAACTCCACATCAACCTTCAAGAGCCACTTTCCCCTCCCAGAATATTTCCATCCTCTCTGCCACCAGATTAATTGCAGACAGAATTAACAGCAGCACTCGGTGCTACCTCAGGAGAGAAATGCAACCACTCGGAAGTGACAGAATAAAGGGAAAACTCGGCCCCCTAAATCACTCCCCCATCATTTACCCTGTTGCTGCTGCGTTAGGAAATGTCAGGCTGCATCTTTAAGAGTAGACCTGTCTCTGCAGCAAGAGCGCAGAAAGCTGGCAGTTGAGAGAGCAGAACGGATGACAGTTTTTGGCAGCGGTTTCAGCTGTCTTGTTGGGTTTTTCAGATTAATCAGCCCCCTTGGAACACTGAACAGATCATCAGGACAATCCCTAAATCCAAGATCTTTTGCAGTGGAAAAAAAAAAAAATAAGTCATAAACTGGGACAGTGGCATAACAGAGGCAGCATTCTGAAAGGGGCTCTGAGAAAGGCCCTTCTCAAGACAGTGTCTAAAGCCAATGGCATTTCTGCACCATCACCCTCTGCCCGTGCTCACACACGGTGGGGGTTTTTCCAGTGTGATTCTGCAGGAAGTCACAGACTGAAAAAAAGCTTCTCTCCCTGCTCCCCATCCTCACCATTTCAAGCTCTGTTAAATACATTCTGTCAGATGCCAAAAATATTGACCATTTTCCTCGTATGAAAACCCTTCCTTCCACAATATCTGAGACTATGTGCGCATGCCCAGCAAATTTTCTTTGAAACACTGGGTGTCAAATAGGAGACAAATAGTCAAGAACCTTGGTTTTTTTTTTCTTAAATATTCACGTGCAACAATAAATTTTCAGAATCTTAGTTTTTCCACATGAATGAATTCAAGGCACTTCCGTGCCTAACCAATATTTTCTTATTGCCCTTCCTGGCAGAAACAGAATTCTGAAAATAGAATTCAAAAAATTTATTATATCAATTTAACCACTCAATCTGGTATAGGACCTCACAGTGTTGGCCCTCAGTATTCGAAATTTAAGAAAGAAAAATGCAATTTTGCTAAGGAGTTTCGCTTTCCCCCCATTACACAACGAACCACCAATTAGCTGTTATGCAAGTTTCTGCTCACCGTGAAGGGTGCTTTGCTTTCAGCTTGCTGAAGGTAGCCAGCTTGGAGGAGCCAAACTGAAATTAGGATTATCCATCGTGCTCCTGACCTACAGGCAGAGATCCCTGTGCTGATCTCCTCGGCTCTCAACAAGGATTTGGGATCCTCTGTGAAATTGTCAAGAGGGAATGCTTCATGTTATCCCTGCATCTCTTTGGGGCTTCTTTTGGAACCCTGGGCACTGAGAATTTCAGATTTCTGTGCTGCCAGGCACTGACCCCCAAGCAAACTCTGCATTGACCTGAGGCTGTGGAAAAGGCTCCCAAAATTGAGTGACAGCACTGGGATTGTGAGTGTGCAGTTTGGATAGAAGTGTGTGATATCACAGGGTGGAAAACTCAGAGTTTAAAGTTTTAGAATATAGTTATATATATATAAAGCAAGATGTAAGATTTAGGGCTAAGTCCTTCCTTTCCACCCTTTCCTTTTCACCTTCTTTGTGGGTTTGAGTGGTATTTTGTAATTGGGTAGAAAAATCCACATTGTGGGCCATGGGTGGTTGGTTATTGGGCTAAAAGTAAAAATAATTTAGGTGTCATTTCAAAATTGGACAGTTTGTCCTTAAAAGGCCTTGTAGAGAGAGAGACGGGGCCATTTTTCCCTTTGTTAGCTAGAACTCACAACTTGTGAGACTAACACAGATAATAATTAATAAACATCTGAGTCTGAACATGAAACAACATCGCTTGAACATTTAATCCTTACGCCTCTAATAGAAAAGATAAAAACCCATCAGGCTTCCACTTTCACATCTCACTGCCAGAGCACAGAGGGTGACAGCCAGGACACCTCCAGCAGCTCTGCACACACCCCTGGCACTGGGGTGGGACCAGGGCACTCAGGGCAAACCCCAGCAGCTCTCCAAACACCCACAGAGCCCATTACCCCCAAACCACATCCCTGAGCACAGTCTGAGCTCTCTGGGACAAAGGGATTGTTTCCAGTGGGAGAGGGCACAGCTGGTGAAGCAGCACTACCAAAATGCCTCATGCTCACTCAGACTCCTGTGGTGTGGCTGTGACTTCTCTGCTCCCACCAATTCCATCCTCTCGTGCCCTCCCTGCAGCCCCAGCCCTGCCCTCTCCACCTCAGCCTGGCCTGACTCAGCTCCTGCTTTCACCCCCTGATTTTACTGACAGTGCCCAGTCACCAGGATGGGTGACGAGCTGTGGCCAGGGAATGGGAAGGGGCTCCAAACACGACGTGCCAGGGTTGCCAAACACATCAGCAGGGAGATGTTCTTATCACAAGCAGTTTTTACAGCCGTAGCCCTGAGAAATCCCATCAGAGAGGAAGAGATGACTCAAGTCTCGTACAGACACTTTACACATCCAGACATTCTTGCATATATGAGAATTTGCTGCATAAAAAAAAATGACCTCTGACTTTTTGTGCCTCTCCTCTACACTGTCATAAACAAGAGTATAATTTCAGGAGATGCTGTCAACTTATATTTAGCCTAGTTTTTTTATTTTGTTTAAAAATAAAAGCCTTCTGTAAAGCGTAAGACTAACAGAATTAAAAAAAACAATTCTTTGAAACAAAACAAAAAATTGTGTTGTTGCCTTTCAAACCCTTACCCTGTAGCACTGAAAACTTGGAATTGTCCACAAATGAATATGAGACTGACATGATATTTATTATCCAAGCTTAAAATAGCACAGAACAAACAGAATACAAATCATGGCAAGTAAAAATTAATTTAAAAATTCAATTTAATAATCTAACAGTTCAGGGGCAATATGTGGTTTATATTGGCAGTGGCCTTTTAATCTTGCAAATCATATAATTAAGAAAACTTAATTAGTAAAAGCAGCGTTTGAATATTAGAGCTGTGAAAATATCTCTGAAAAAATGGCAAGTATTGGCTTGAACTTTTTCGTAAGCCTCAGCTCTGTGTCTGCATGCACTTCTATGAATATAAATAAAAGGCAGGCATAAATAAATGGCACAAGCACTCAGGAAATTGTGAAGGTAGAGTGCTCACAAAAACCAAAATTGCACCCGCTTACGCTGGGGCCCGAGGCACAGCCCAGCAATGAGGAGCCTGTCCTGCTTCTCCATGAAATCTCCCCGTCCCAGGCAGGCCAGGATGAGAAAGGACAATTCCTAGAGTGAGCACAGAGCTCCTCTCTCCCCCCAGAAGCCCTCTCAGATCCTGCAAACTGCTCAGACACCAAATAAAATAAAAAAAGAATTGCTCAGAAACCAAATAAAATAAAGACTCAGGAAAAGTTGCACACAAGTCTGTTTGGAGAGAGCCCTGGCTTGTTTCATCCATCCAAAGGAGAACAATGAAGGGGAAAAAAGAAAGAAAAAAGGCTCCTGGCAGTTTTCAATCTTAGGAACCCAAGGAAATCTCAGACCTGTAGCTGAGTTAAAAGGCACCAAAGCGCCATCACGTCTCCAGAGGGATCTGGGAGATTCTCACAAGCTGCAGGTCCTTGAAGCTGCTACATTTATCCCCAGCCCAGCCAGCTTTTAAAAGCTCAAAACCCATTAAAGTCCCATTTCCTCTCAGCCAGGTAGCCAGGGAGAATCTGTACAACATGGAAACTCCAAAGGCTTGGAGCATGCAAATGGTGCAGGCGCTGAAATAATGACATCCACAGGCAATTTCCCACTATCCTTGAAGCTTTAGGCAAAAGGGGAGAAAAAATAAAGCCCAAAACAAAACTGTAACTCTGTCAAGTGCCAAAATATTCTCCTCTAAAATCTCAGGGAGGCATTTGTCTGCTGAAACCTGGTTTAGTTACTTCTGGACCACTAATATTGCAAAAAAGACACAGTTTGCAGCAAATCACTTTACACAGAGAGAGGGCTTGGTTATATTTAAAGTTTCTTTTGCAATATTTGCTCAAGAGAGGTTTTTATTGTTGCCCCTCTGCTTTGGGACATGCACTGCATTTTTCTAAAGAGATGATTTACCATTGCCTCCAAAAAATAAAAGAATTTTGCATTCTTAAATTGATCAGATTGCTTTGTTTCCAGGGGACACTCCAGTGATTTTTATTTGCTTTACGAACAGCTCCCAGTATGGAAACAAAGTTAAAAACCTGAAGCAGATCCAGATTTTCCCCCAGGATCTTTGAACGTTTCAAGTCTCTGCTGCCCCTCAAGCTGTGCTTTGCTTAATTTTTACACAGAATAAGAGCCCTGAAACCCCTACATGCAATCCGAGGTTTTGCCCTGCACCCACCCTTCTCCATCCGAGTTCTTTTCGTTCAGCACCTTTGGAACAGCACCTACAATAAATTATGGAGGTTTTAAATAAAAAGAAAGACATGAAATGGTTCCTGGTGGGCTGAATTTTGTTCTTGAGGTCATTCCAAGTAAAGGTAACAGTGATAGGCTGTAGTTTTAGCAGAAATCTGGAATGACTGCTAGGTGATGTTAAATATCTGGAATTTTGTGGGATAACAGTAGAGGGATGCTCATGTTCAAACCCCTCACTCAGCCCCAATGCCCCCTCACGTGTCAGAGCTTTCCTACAAATCCCAAACCTCCCCTGCACAAGGAGCTGTTCTGTTTATCAAACCTGCCCTATCAACAAGCTCATTTTTTCCCCTCATTATCTGCCCAGAGCAGCTCTGCTTGGCAGTTGACATCCGGCCTGAAATGATGACACATTAAAGGGATTAATCCCCCATAATTGGGAAAGGCTTCCAAAGAACACAAGAGGTGTACGAGGAGCACCTCCCCATCCTGGCTGTGCAGATGTCACCAAGTTCAGCCCTGAGCCCTGCTTCCACTGTTGGGAAGAGGGAGGAAATTCCCTGCTTTTCCAACAGCCCCTGTGCACAGATCTGTGCTAGGAACATATCCTGATCGTCAAAACTTTTCCCTCCAGCTGCACCACGTTTTACAAGACAAATTAAAAAAAAAAAAATCCAGGTAGTTTTTAGCCTTTGCACATGTGTAAAACACTTCGGTTTTGACTGAAAAATCAATACCAGAAATACACACAAATCCACCAAATTTTAATTGTGGATTTATCCTCTCAGCTGCAAAATTATCAGCGCACCAAGAAACAACACACACACAAAAGTATAAAGATCTGGACCTTATTTCTACCTGCCAGAGGACTCAGTGAAGGAGGTTGACCAAGTAAGAAAATTAACATTTGTTTCTGATAGGGATCTATGCAAAGCAACAGGGTTTTAATTTAGGGCTCTTTTCATCCCAATGATAACAGCTGTCATCTGCTGGGTGAGCACAGTAATTACTGAATCTCCTCTGTGCAAAATGAATACCCAACGTTTCATTTACACAATAATATCTCAATCTGCAGCGCCAGAGACAGCCAGCCACATTCCCACAGAAGGACCAAGGCACATCCCACCTCGGGATTCCTGAAATTTCATCCCAAAAACCTCAACGGTTTTTAAGTTCCTTCAAAAAAAAGGCCAGAAGAGTTTATGACAGTATTTATGATCCTAAATCTTCAAAATCCAGCCTGATTTATCCTATTCTTTCACTAGTTAGTGGAAATAAAGCTTTTTTAAAGTAGCAGGAATATCCTTTTCATGTACAGTCTTAGCTTCTTATTTCCAGACTTATCTGCCACACACAGAAGAGATTTTTATTCCATTCACCATTTCTACACCAGCACAAGAAAATAAATAAAAATCCACACTTCAAGATTCAGACAGCATAGGATTTTGTTTGTTTTAAACAAAAACATTTAAATATGTTTATCAATTAAATAGTAACTGACCTGAAAAAGAGAACTTGGTTTTAAATCTAATTTCTCTGAAGTCGAGGATTTCTTTAAAATCTTTTTAAAATAATTACCTCTGATCCAGTTTCTTAATAGAAACAAATTTGGCCCTGGAAAGCTAAACAACCTGATGAGAGACTGCAATTCTTTTGCTTACTAATGGAACAGTCTAACTAGAGTCATTATGGGAATGAAACTAATTTCAAAAAAGTGTTTCCATCAAAACATTTGTAATTGCACAGCAGAGATCAGTTTAAAAGTAGACGTTTCCTGATCATTAAAACAAGTGAAGTAAAATTATATGTTTTGCAGAACTGCTTGTACCAGCCTGGGCTGTATTATGAGGCAGGGGGCCAAGAATTAAGTGCTTCCAATCACTAAAAAAAATTACCAGTAATTCCTGTATAACCTCACACCTCGGAGAGCAAAAACCTCCCAGTGCATTGTGCTGTTTTCTCATCAATTGGAGAGGATGTGGCAAATAACTCTGGATTAGATAAATCACTTGGAAATCTATTTCAATCAATCATTTCCCCCATTCCAGCCATGCCCTGAAGATGTTTTGCCGAGGACTGGTTTGCATTCACAGGGGTTCAGCTCCTCTGCCTTTTGCCATGGAGCAGCACCTCGACCTGCCTGAGATTCCTGCCCCTCCAAACTGCCTCTCCCAACTCCTTCCCTGCTCCAAATTCAGGGGGGAAATTCGGGTTTTAGAGTCTGATCAATGTCAGCACCAAGGCAGCGAGGTGGGAGCCTGAACAAGCTTGTTTTGATGGAATGAGCTCCGTGTCAGGCAGCAAATAAATAGGAAATACCCAATTTATCTTAATATTTTAAGGCATGTGCTTAAATCCTATAAATTGCAAAGCTCTCTCAGCCAGCTCTTGATGATCCTGATTTAAAAAAAAAAAAGGCAACAAAAAAACCAGCTTGAGTTTTCAAAGGAGCAAAGGAATCAGGGCATTCATCCCCTTCGGAAATCAAATGAAACTTTGGATGCACAGAATAAAAAGAGTTCCTATGAAGAACAGCCAAAAGTCAGCCTGAAGGAGATGTTTGAAGCAGATGGCAAGAAGCAGGGCTTCTATTTGCAAAATAAATTTAAACTTGAACGAGAGTGAGTGAGTGTCAGACACGGATCCTTTTCTGCATCAACATAACTCGAGACTTCATTTTTTTTTCTCTCCTGCAGACAATATGTTCTGATCAGAGTTTTTTTCTTTCACCTACAGACATATTTCTGGAAAAGCTGGCAGGAGACTGCCAAGGAGCTTCTTCACCGTGTTCCATTTAAAGGAAGACGCTTTTCTAGAGAAAAACTGCAATCCAAGACAGGAGAATGAAGCTGACATGTTTACTTGGAATAAGGAATGATTTTTCAGTAACTGAAGTTCCAACTTTTAGAAATGACTTCTTCTAACTCATTGTACAAGAGTGCTTACAGCAGTTATTAAAGAAATAAATCAGAAAATTAGAACAGCAGGGCTGGAAGGGATCTCGAGCAATCTTCCAGCTATTCCCCTCCCCACTCCAAACTGATGTTTGTCTGATCTTTTCCTCAGCTGAAATTCACAATCTATTACAAATACCCTCTTACGGCTAAAAGTGGATTTCTGATGTCTAGCTTTGTAGTCAAGAAATTTATTTCTATGGGTGAATGGACACAGAGGATAAACTCTCTCCCTCTTCTTTTTGAAGGCTCGTGATGCCATCCTGGTCTTGTCTGCAAGAAAAGCAACCCAAGTGCAATTTTTTTTTTCCCCTTCCTTTTTGGATACTCTTCACCTGATCCATGCTTGTCCCAAATTATGGTGCCTAAATCTGGAAATAATCTTCCTCCTAATGCTCTACCAAAACCAAAACGAGTGGAAGATTATGTCTGATATCTTCTGCAAAGTTTAGTTCATTTATAATGCTTCTTTTTTTTCCTTTTGCACAACTTTAGCTCGTGTTCAGCAGGTGCAGGTAGAACCACTACATCCCTTTTCCAAAATGCAGACACAGACAGGTTTTCCTGCTGGGATCTCCTAAGAATAATAAGATTTGTACTTCAGAAAGCCTCATCTCAAAAAAAAAATGAGCTGAAAATCTGAATGAATGGTGAATATCTTAAATAATATACATTAAACTGTGCATCTGCACTTAGAAGATGTTTCTGATGGTTTCCCAGCATTCTGCAGAGGTGCAATTAAGTGAGGGATTTTTTTAATACAGATTTAAATTAAGATTTTGCTCCTTATTACCTGGTAGCTGCTCACTTTAACTCGAGTAAAACACAAAATCAAAGTGCTCCTAAATCATCACTCATCGATGTAAGTCTGCATTTGGGTCTCAAAATTAAAATAGGAAAAGACAACAACACATGAGGCGTATTATTTTCTATATTAATTCTAAATGTTACAAACAGTATCTTTGCTATTACAAAACAGCGATTTAGGCAACTGAGCTAATTTTAGAGCATCTCTATGCAAATGTGCTGCTGAAATCACACCTTAAATACAAGTCACCCTTCAGTCTGGAGACTCAAGGAATGATTTCATCAGCAAATGGTTTTGTTGGGAGCACCACCGAGTAATTGCAGGGCCCTGGTGGTGCTGTGCTGGGATATTTTATCTCCACACACAATTTATTGTCACACCTGCCCAGTCTGAGGTGGATGCCTCAAAAGCAGGACTTTTGTCCTTCCTACAGCTGCACTCAGCGCTGTCAATTCCATCTGGTTCCCTCAAGATGTAAGATTAGGAAGGGACAGATGGCAAAGAGCGCAGAGTAAACAGAATAAATCAGTTTGTTTGTCTGCTGGGTGAGGAGTTTTATACTTGGAAACCCAAGACAAAGGGTGTTCCATGTACTGCTGAAATGTCCCTGCTCTGCATCTCCAAAGCCTAAAGTTATCTAAAGAAGAAAAAAATTGACTCAAGAGGTCACAAAATTGACAGCACTCTCTCCCTACAGAGTTACTCCCTCAGTTACTCCAGAGCAGGAATTTCCAATGGTGCAGATTCCTGAAGTTTGGAGAATGACACAGCCCTGCTCTGACACCTGTCCTCCCACACTGCCACTCAGGTACAGCACACGGGGACATTCCCATGTCCTGTTGCCAAATCCACCGCTGCCAACGTGTCTACAAGCAAGGAAATTTCAAAATAAAGCCCAGCCTGTGACAGGTTGGCTCAATTTGCTTAGGAAATGTCATTTTTTTCCCATTTGATGTACAGCTGAGGAATGATCCCACTTGGAAAGGGAAGGCAATTGCTCAACCCAGCACACTCTGGCAATTTTCACATAATTAGCAGAATACATTTAGTCTTAACCTTCTTCTGATGAATTCAGTCACACCTGTTTATGTGAAATCAATTAAGAGACCTTAATCTTCTTAGACAGTTTCCAGCACTCCATCCACAGGTTCAGGCCTGTTTCTTGTATTGCGAAGTTTAAGTTATATTAAAAAAGAAACAATTATCCTATAAACACAAAGACCTCAATTATACCTTAATAATTAAACCCGGTTACACTTTTAGTCTGCAGCCTCTTGGTGGCCAGCCACGTATCAGTGCAGTCCATTTTGCCTCTGAGAGGGGAAGGGGGAGCAGAATAACCCCAAAGCCAGGTCAGCAGGAACATGTCTGTGCCAGAACACACATTCCTGTGCCTGGATCTGCTCAGGACTTGTGCAGTGACGTAAGGGAAGAGTCTGCTCACGGGGTCATCCGAGGAAAGGAAGCCCAGGCTGCCTCCCCCAGAGCATCCAAAAATCCCCCTCCTTTTACAGAAGAATTTTTTTGGGGGAAGGATTTAATTTCACCTCACTTCAGGCATGTCCCTAAAATAGACATTGACAGCAAGGCAGATGATTCATCCTTCAGAAATGCCTGAGTTTCCTCACTACGGAGCCTCCACAAGAAGCTCAGGTCAGACATCCAGAGCTGGAGGAGACAAACCCCACCATGGGTGAGGATGTACCAAGAGCACTGATATTTACTGAGAGAACAAGGTGCACGGGTCCCTGCTCACCTCTGCAGCCAGGAGTTACCTGACTAGCTAAAGCTAAAAAAAGAAAAGTGTTCCCAGTCTCCACTGGGCATAGTTTGTGGTTTATAGCATGAGGCAGTGTTTTATGCCAAAAGAGAATTTAAATCTCACATCTGTGTTTGTTTCTTGGATCTGCTCTGCTGGCAAGTGAGTCACCCTGAGAAACCTTAAATTGCTTTTCATCATACATCTAACATCACAAGAAGCATTGAATTAGTGTCCAGAAATAGTTCAAATTGCAGCAGGAGCAAGGAGAAGTCTTAGCACACTCACAGGATTATCTCGTGGCGTACACATGAAAGGAGCTGGGAGTACCTTGAAGGTTTTAGAGCAAAACCTCTGCTCAGCCTACAGAGCTGCACAAAACTGCTTTGAGGTGAAACAAAACCAATGGAAACCAACAGCTTCAAGCAAGGAAAGCCTGACATTTAGAGGGTGGCATGTGTGACAACTGGCCCACTCCATGAGACCTCCTGGGAAGCTGAGGTCCTGCTCATTGCAAATTAGGAGTTTCCTTGCAGTTGTACACATGCTGCCTCTCCAGCCGTGTTCCTTACACTGTTTTTAGAAGGTGGATGAAAAAGAAAAAATATAAAGCCTCATTCTCCCCCTCAGCCCTTTCTAGGGAAAATATCAAGTAGCAGCTAAAATCTGTTCGAGATCAACTTTTGTTTTATAAACTTTGGGTTTCATTCTAATTGTAAGGGAGACACATAATAACTGGCTTTAGCATCATTTTCTTTGGACTATCTCCCCAAAGCCACAATTAATGTAAATACCAGTGTCTTGTTAGTAATTTCCTTTCATTGGTGAAGGCTGAAATGCAACGATCCAACCACAAATCACAAAGCAAATAAGCTCGCAGTGCCTGCGTGGTGATTATGCAGTTCCTGCACAGCAGAGTTGATAAGGGAGATGTTTTGTGAGCAGAATTCCTGGACTGCTTGGAAGGGTTTCATTACATGACAAAGGAGCAACCCTCACATCCTGAGCAATGCAGGTTGCAGCTTCTGGGGGCACCTGGACACAAAGGGGTAAAAAAGCAGAAAAGTGAACAGTGCCTGATGTAGATGTGGATCAGAGACCAGGTTATGGATTCTCCTCAGTGCACAGACCTGCATTTCTTGCAGGTCCTGAGTGGCTTCTAGAGATGGACAACACACCCACAGCAGGAGATGAAAACCAACATCTGTCTCTTCTCTGAGCCCTGGTGAAGAATCACCACCACCTCTGGGCACACACAGGTCTCAAGTCGTTCTAGTTTTGCTGTCACTACACATCTTTTGTAACCTTCACTTGCTGGTACAAAACCACAGGTATTTTAATGCCCTGTTTTCATTTTATAACTGGATATTTTTGTTTAACAGCCAAAAATGCACTTCTCCAGTCAAACATCCAAATAACTGAAGCAGGTTTCAATCAAAATCCCTCTTTACCAAATCACCTTTTCTCTGCCAGCCACAGACAGAAATACAGAGACTCTGCTAAAATATGCAACAGTAGAAGATGCTTTCCAGAGAAAAAGTTAAAATCCTTGCCTGAAATACAATTGGTACAAACACAGCAGGACAAAATGTGACTCCACGACTAGACTGCCTTGTTTGGTGTTGCAGGACATCCAGCAGGGTCAGGTTTCCAACACAACCTTGCCTTCATAAAACCACAGCCAAAGTCACTCTGACCAAGTAGAAATCCTTGGGTTTAACTTGACATTTTGTGAAGAGAACAGTTCAATCCCAGCTCTTCCGTGTTGCTCTATCAATTAACTCCTCAAAAGTACAAAGCCATCACTTACCAGCAGGCCAGAGCTGTCATTCTCCCAACAGGGCCCTCAGGAGTCTCTTTCCTGGCAGGAAAAGCCATCATCTGCAAGGAAGAAGATGGAGGGATAATGAAATTAATTCCTTTGCCTTCCTCAGCAACTCAAGTATCATCCCTCCATATCTGACATCTTGCAGTTCAGACTCTCTTCAGGGTGAGATGCAAAACAGGCACGGTACTGGGTTTCAGTGATAAGAGAGGTACACGCCAAGGGGAGAAACAATTTGCTTGTGGCTGTGCAAGGCATTTGGACATGAGGAAATGAGTGCACAGCTGTGTCGTAGGCTCCAGTTTTCTGCCAACTTTCTGGACTCTTAGCACTGATCTCTGCACTTGCTGTGCTGGTGGAAGGGAAATTTGCTTCCCAAAGTGAAGGGCTGGGTTATCGTGCTACAATCACAGCCAGCTCAGGTATCTCTGCTGCTTTACAGTGGAGACTCCCATCACTTCTCAGGTCAGAGGCAGCACCTAATCCCTGCACCACCTTCTGCAGGAGCTTCACAGTGCTGGGGCTTTGCTCACCTCTATGATGGATGGTGTTGAGAGGCCCAAACTACTTTGTAAGGATCGCAAAACGTGTTGGAATTTGTTTTCCCAGTCACAAAGGGTTGGCACATCCCTTCCCAGTCCCACAGCACCTTGGCATCCAAGGAAAATATGGGAAAAAAACCCATGAAACCCCCATGAAAACTCTGCACCAACTTGAAAATCAACAGTGTCTCAAGAACTGATCAGACACATGTGGATGCAAACACACAGATAATGATTTATCATCTTTGTATTCTCATATTCCCTTTCCACTCCTTTTTTTTTCCTCTAGGCTGTTTCTATATTCTAACTCCAGCTCCAGTTTCTGCTCTGGGTTTTTATTACGCTCCTGGTGTAACACATCTCTTCCCATCTTGTTCTTGCCATTTATTTGGAAGTGCCTATAGATGATTTGCAAAGAGACCTCGCTGGGGTACATTTCCCAGCATGAAACTCCTCCAGCTCCCCGTTGATCCAAATCACTCTGAATTTTATTGCCCTTCTTTGTATTGCCTGACTCCCTGACCCTGTAGTTTGTGGTTAGTCCAATCTTTGTGTTTCCATCAGAAGACACTTCTCAGCTAACGTTGGATTTGAGCCTATTAGAGCTGCTGATACAACAGGAACCCCCTAAGAAATCCTGAAGGGTGGAACTGGGAATACAGCATGGGAGCAATAAGCTTGTTCCCTAGCAAACACGATCAAAATGATGGATCTTGCCAAAAGTTGCCCAAATTTTTGTCCTTCCCCAGCTATAGGGTTTCCTTCACACCCTTTAATTACTCACACCTTCCTCAAGGAACACGGCTCAAACAAACAAACAGGAGGGGGGGAAAAAAAAAAGTTACAACAACGTAGCATGATCTTGACATACAAGATGTCAGAACCATTATAAACCCCTTTATTGCAGAATGATGTCTTTTGTGCTTAGAGGCATGCTTGCTATTCATAGATCTACTGCTCAGCTGTTCCAGTTTTTAGTTCTGCATAAATGCCCACTCATTATGTCCAGAGGGTTTTGCCTGTAGCTTTGTGTTTGTAGCCTTGAGGCAAATGTCTTGATGGCTTAGGGAACTCGCAGCGAATGACCAAATAACATCGGATTTTCCACAGCAACGAAGCCATTATGGGACAGCATTTCTATGTAACAGCACCCTTCAGTGTGCAATCATTATAACTAAGGATTTAACCGGGCTCTGGGGACAGAACAAAATCACTTTGAAGCCAAAAAAAAATCCACGGTGAAATCTTAAGCATTAGATTTCTGAAATGCTTGAGTCAGGCAGCTTTGTCAGTTACAGTAAAACCAAGTGAAGGGGAAGGAGTTTTATGCACATCTTAAGAATGAACCCAAGTGTCTGGACCTGCGCATGCAGAGCTGGGGGTGCAGCTTTCCTTGTGCATTCCTTGCACACAGAGTTCCCTGCAGTTGCATCTGGAGCCATCACAAGCACACACACAGCCCTAGGGAATATTTTTAGCCATAGAATTTTAGCTACGGCTGAAAATTCTAAGTGCGTCGCTCACAATTTTGAGGAAAATCTGGTCAGACTGCAGGAGATGACACAGAGTATTTGTAATCCCCACAGCCCATAAATCCAGAGCCTGAAACTCAGCCCATTTCACCTGTGGCACTCCCCACACACTGACTAAGGGATTTATCTGGAGGGTTCATGCTGAATTAAAGTCCTGTGCACACCAGGTTAACAACAGAGAAGGAAAAGTTTGTGATAAAATCAGGGATGCAGCTTAAGCACTGGGTGAACACCGAGCTGCACAAGTGTGGTGGGCTGACCTTGGCCTACAGCCACCCACACCCTCATCTTCCTCAACAGCAGAGAAAAAATTAACAAACCCATGGCTCATAAAAACAGAGATCCCTGAGCAGCTGCTGCCATGAGCAAAACAGACTCGATTTGGATGGAATTGATTTAATACATTGTCAATATAAATAAATTTGGGTGACAAGAAATGAAGACGAAATTAAAACATCATTTTGCACGCCACCCCACACTTCTCCCCTGCTCCAACCCAAGTCCTGGAATGGCTGCAGGAGATCCCTGCAGAGCTTTGAGCACCTCCACAGGGATGGCAGGGCTGCTCCTCACCCTTTCCCAGCGCTCCTGGGCAGAATTTTGTCCCCTCACACCTTTTCTCATGGTCAGGCCCTCAGCACTGCTGACACACCCCACACAGCCAGGAAACACAGGAGAGGAAACCTCGATCTCAAACTAGAAGGGAAACCACAGTCAAAACCCACCAGAACTCACTCCCTGCTCCAAGGGACTGGAAGAGGAGCTCATGTGGAAAGAGAGGCTGTTTTGGTGGGGAATGTGTGGAAATAATCCCGTGAGGAGCAATCTGTGCCAGGGCCCAGCCTTAATGAGCTCCCTGTGGTGGCACATGGGAAACTCCACGGGTGCTGCCAGGAGAGCTCCAGGTGGCACCCACAGCCCCTTTCTCCCAGCAGAGACAAGAATGAAACCATCCCAGGCAGCCCTGGGAGCTCTCAAGGCATTTCTGGATGGTTCCTTCTGCCCCTCAACACAAAGCTCCCAAGCCAGTGTTTTCCCCAGCACAGATCCCCGAGGATGAGCTGTGCTCTGATGAACCCACAGAGATGCTGAGGGTTGCATAAGGGCTGCATTGATGAGGCAGGAAGTTGAAGCACGGAGCAGAAATGCATGACTGCATGGGAAAATCAGAAATGTACCCACACAAGCAACTCTCTTGGATAATAAGAGAAAATGGATAAAAATGAACGGATTAAAATGCTGATGTGGTTCAGAGTAATTTTATCTTCTTTTTTGCCATGGTCAGGATTAAATGCTCGAGATATTTCTTGTTCAGATTCAGATATTTATTAATTCTTATGTCTGTTACAGTTTCACAGACCGTGAATTCTACAACACTTCTGGCTAAAAAAGTAAAAAATTAAGCCCTATCTCTCTCTCTACAAGGCCTTTTAAGCACAATTTGTCCAATTATGAAATGACACCTAAATTATTTTTACTTTTAATCCAATTACCAACCACCCACANTTTAAACTCTAAGTTTTTCACCCTGTGATACCACACACTTCTGTTCAAACTGCACCCCCACAATCCCAGTGCTGTCACTCAATTTTGGGAGCCTTTTCCACAGCCTCAGGCCAGTGCAGGGTTTGCCTGAGGGTCAGTGCCTGTCAGCACAGAAATCTGAAATTCTCAGTGCCCAGGGTCCCAACAGTCCAGCACTGGGATGGGGTGGAAAAGGAGCTCCCAGGCACATCCCTGCCCAGTTTGTGACCCTCACACACAGTGGCTGTAGTGTTTTGACAGGACTCAGAACAGCAAAGCACAGGGCAGGGATGGATCTGACTGCACATCTCGCCCAGATCCAGCCTGACTCCTGCAGCTCCAGCAGGGCTGGATTAACAGCAGCAGCCGCTGCCACAACTCAGCACTGCCCAGAGAGGTAACAGGAAGAATAACCTCTACATCACAGAATGGTTCAGCCCAGCAGTGACTCACCAGAAACGCTCACCATGCATTGTCCGGAGGAGGCTGTGCAAGGCTCCTCTCGGCCAGTCCTGCAGCTGTGGCCAGCTCAGCCCCAAAGAGCAGTTGTGCGTTCTACCCTCAGCCTCTTCCCTCCCCAGGGATGCAATTTCCCACCTGCCTGGTGGCCCTGGGTTTTAACCCTAGTGGAAGAAAGAGTCTGGGCCCCAGGGTTTTTTTTAGGTACATATTTTTGAGAAGGAGTTTTCTGACACCTTTCCCTTAAAGGTCAGCTATACATCCCAGAAGGAGCACTCTCACAGTGATTAAAGAAAACCCCAAAAATTAGAGAGGAAAAGTGTAGTTCTTTCATTATTTGCCCAGTTCAGGCTTTGTAACTTTTCTTATTTCCTCCTCAGACACAAGAACCTCCTTCCTGTCAAACTGCTCATTTGGGTAAGCTGGGAACAACAACTCGTGTTGCCTACAAAGTGCTTGGGACACAGTCCCAAAGTTGCCTGCATATGTTTCAAACCTCAGGAATAAGTACAGGGCACAAGCACCAACTAAAGAGACTTCCAGCAGCCAGACATCAAGTCACCAGCTCCAGGAATCAACTCTCACACCCAGCACAGACAGGTTTGCTTGGCTCCTTGTTGTAATGAAGCTCATTAAAGTCCCAAGGGAGGCTGCTCCACAATATCCCAGCTGCAGTGCATCCTGTAATAACCATTTCCACCTTTCCCAGAAGCTCACAGAGTGGTTCAGGTCAGAAGGGATCACTGCAGGTCATCCAGCCCAGCCTCTCTGCTCAACCAGGGGCCCCTTGAGCACCTTCCCCAGGACTGAGTTCGGGTGGCTTTTGAACATCCCCAGGGAATGAGGCTCCACAACCTCTCAGGGTGACCTATTCCAGTGCTCAGATCACCCTCACAGTAAAGTTCTGCCCCATTTTTGGTGGAATGGCTCCCTGTGCATCAGTTTCTGCCCATTGCTGTCACTCGGCACTATCAATAAGAGCCTGGCTGTGAAAAAAAAAAAAATTCAAAGGTGATTGAGAGTGACCCAGAAAGGGACAGAGAGATGGAAGGGGCACCTTTCCAGCTGGCAGCAGTGGTGACATCCCTGAACCCACACAGATCCAGGCCATACTCAGAGTTCAGGGAAGGGCACATAGGAACCACAGGAAGAGTCAGCTTTTCTTGTGTCATCCTCATAAATGCAGTACAACCTCACAGTGGATCCGTGCAGGGACACACCTGAAAGGGCAGGGATATAAACCCAAAGGAAGAATCGGAGGAAAGAAACAGCAAAACATCCAGAGATACAAAATGCTGCAGTTAAATGAAGCCTATTGGCACAGACATGGAGTTACTCCTCCATGCAGTCCTCTATTTCAACAGGTTTATTCCCTTTCATCTTATTTTTAAGTTTACACCCTGGTGCAAGGCCTCCAATCAGTTAATTTATAGGAGATGTAAAAGGGGAGAGATGAGGAGGAAGAAACATAACAAAAATTTAAAAACATAAAATTTTTCACTAGACAAGTCCAATTCCTCATACAACCACTTTTTAAAGCCACGCTGACCTGTGCAGATTACACACCCCTCACAGTCCTGTGGCAAGGACCTAATTGCCTTTTAAATCTGCAAAATGTTTAGGTATTTCACTGCAACTTTTTGCACTAAAAATTAGGGTCCTTAAACACGTGCCTGATCTGACCATAAATACTTCAGAAGTAGCTCACTATGACCAGGAATGGATTTCACCTCCCAAATTCAGAGCAGGCAGCTGCCACTGCCCTGCCCTGCCCACACAGAGATGAACCAGGACAGCGACATCACTGCCAAGGCCTGGGGAAAAGCTGAGCACCAGAATTTAGGGAGTCCTGCAGGGAACGGTGCAGCTGGGGATTAGGAAACCAAACCCTTGTAGGAAATCCACTGCTGCCTCTCCTTCAAGGCTCTGCATCACCTACCAGCTGTGCTGGGAGCAGTTTGGTTGGTTCAGTTCAAGCAGCCATTAAAAGCAGCCCCAGTTCCTTAAGGAACAGCTGAAAGTGGCTCGCAGGCAGCTCTGCTGCCCAGCCTGGACATTGCCAGAGGGGCAGCTGGGCACCCACCTGCCCCTCTGCAGCTTCACAGGCCCCAGGTTTCACTCTCAGGGGAGCAGATGCCTCAATTTTCAAGCCCACCTTTAAATCCAGCCAGCAGGGACAATTTTTTGCCTTTTGCCCGCCTTAAAATGGCAATTTTATTTAATTTTTTTAATGCAGCTGTAGCTGATGAGCTCCATGGCCATAGCTACACCCTGGGATATTTATCAGATTTTCACAAACACCAGCCTGCCCTTCCTAAAGCATCACAACAGAGACAAGATCCAAGCTTTACAGGTTCCTGGAATTTTTTTGCCTCAACTCCGTGTATTTTTCTACTGAAGAACTTGAGGATCAGCCTCTGTGGGAAGCAGTGAGCCCAGCACAGGAGCAGCTGAGCAAGGAGGCATCAGCACTGATCCACCTGGTGATCCTTGAACTGCTCCCAGCCAGCCAGCACTGGCCAAGTCTAAGCCTAAAATGCAATTTTGGGGATCCCAGGCCATGCACTGACCTCTGCATCAACAACTGAATCACCCCCTGTAATTAAAAATGCCTTGGCTTGGTGACTCTATGAGCTTTGGCTCTCCCTGCCACAGCCCTGCAGTGCGAGGAGGAATTTCTCCTTCCTGTGGCCTCCAACAGGCCTGGAGAAGCAGCTCCTTCAGAAGGGATGAGCTCCCCATCACCAGCACAGCATTTCCTTTCTGTTTATGGGCCTTCCTTTGGGTTATTGCTCGCCCCAAGTACACTGTGACAGATTTCCAAATCAGACAGTCACCCTTGAAATCCTTTCTGACCAAAAAAA
>VWYN01021697.1:0-41004 GCA_013400075.1 Hippolais icterina | reverse complement strand
TTTGATCTACGCAGCCCTGTGTGTCAGACAAAATGAACATCGCTTTCAAAAGCAACGACTTCTCCCAGCGTTTTAAGGTGCATCCGGATCGCTGCTCATTTCCATGAGAGGAGCGAGTGTTTGTTTATTGTGGCAGAGACAAAAGCTGACCCTGGACGGTGCTGGCTGCGGAGATCTCGGCTATCAGCGCTGCTATTAAAGGCCCGAGGTAGATCCACGTCTCCAGATAAAACCAGTTCACGCTTCACTCACTTTTTCCACCCCCCCCCCGCTAAAGATCAGGGAAGAAAAAAATAACAAGAACGCTAATTAAAAAAAAAAAAAATCCGAACACCATAAACCCCTCCATCAGACTAAATGAATGATCTAAAAATAAACCCGAGGAGGACCGGGGGTGCTGGAAGTAACTGTCGGAGGTGTTATCTGCCTTATCTACCACGCAGGTGCTGATTTGCAGCAGTTGCGTTAAGCCCATCATAATCAGCGACTCCGCATTATCATTTTTGGTGGAGTCTCTATTTATTTATTTTTTTTTGTTTTTCTTCCAAGGATGTTTCTTTGAAATACAGCTCGCGACGATTATTTGCGAGTGTGCTTGCGCTTCTCCTGGCGTCATTAAGACTAGGAATCTAAATAATAAAATACAGGGGGAGCTTAAAGTTCATTTGTATTAAAGGGACAAGATGGATTTAGAAAGAAACGAGGAAGGGAAGCGTGGAGCCTCGCTGGTTTGGGATCAGCTCTCCTTCCTTCCAAAGGAGAATTGTAACAACGTTGGTTATTTTTATTACAACCAAGCCAGATTTTGTTTCTGCTCAGAAATGTCACGCTGAGAAACCAACACGATTTTATCATTCTTTGGGATTGCCAGTGCCCGAACACCTTCGCTTTGCTGGCCAAAATCACACGAAGATGAATTCGAGTTCTTATTATTTATTGTGTATCTATGAATAATATTTATCAATAGAAGCGTGGAAGAGGATGAGGGATGTATAAGAAATTAACTCGGCGACCGAAATTAGCGCGCGGCTTCCTGAACAGAGAGCAGAGACGAGGCTGAGCACGGCAAAGTTTGAGAGAAACTTTCCCGTCCACCCACTTGCTCCTCGCTCCGTGCTCGCAGCCGCTGCCAGGCGGAGGGTCCGGGATCGGCGGGGAGCACCGGGCGAGGGAAGGGAAGGAAAAGGAAGGCAGGGAGCGAGGGGAAGGCAGGGCAGGGGCGGGCACTGCCCGGCCCCTCCGCCGTGTGCCCGGCCCCGGAGCCCCGCGCCCGGCAGGTGCTGGATGCGGGCCCTGCCCCGGGCGCTGCTGCCCGGGGGTGCTTTGGTGTGGCCGGGCACACGGGCAGAGCCGCTCCGGTCTTCTCGGAGGGCTCAGGGAGGGGATAAAGACTTGGGGGCGCTCCCTCTCCGCGGCGTGGCTTCGCTCAAAGCGGGAGGAGCGGCGGGCCGGGGGTCCCCGCGGGGCTCAGCGGAGAAAAGCTCCGCTTCCAGGGCACTCCGGGGCACCGGGAACGCGCAGGCAGCCGGGGCTGCTGCGGGGACACCGAACCTCCCCGGCCACGCCTTGGAGACGCGGGGCAGAGCGGTGCGGGCTCCGATCCGCAGCCGGGGAAGGGAGGTGGCTCCTGACAGGTGGCGGGGTTTATTTACTTATTTTAAAATAACGATAAATAAATACTTTAAAATCGGTGCTCTTACTCCGGGGATATCCCAGGCTTCCAAGCGGAGGAGGCGCCTTGCTTGGCGGGAATTTAATTCCCTTTTTGACGAGGCTGCAGTTTCCCGTGGGGAGCACGAAGCACCCCCAGGCGTGAACACGCTTCGGGAGGGGAGCCAGAGCCCACTGCTGCGCCTCTGTCACAGGCGGTAGTTTTCCTATTTGGCAGCAATTAAAAGAGAGCGTGGGGATGCTAATTAGTTACATCCTCCTTCCTCTAAAAAAAAAAAAAAATTATTTAAACGCACACATATCTGTATTGTTAATGAGGCTGCAGCAACCTGTCCGGATTGTCGCCTCGGCTCCTGCCGAGCTCCACAAAGGCAGCGGCTGCCCCGCGGCCCCGGGAGGCTGCGCGGAGCTGGCACAGCGCGGGGAGGGGCGGAGAGAGGGGTGTCCCCCACCGCGAGGGTGTCCCCGCCATCCCAGGGGTGTCCCCGCCATCCTAGGGGTGTTCCTCCCTCCATCTCGGGGGTATCCACGCCATCCCGGGGATGTCCCCTTCATCCCGGGGGTGTCGCCCCCATGCCGGGAGTGTCCGCCCATCCCGGGGGTGTCGCCCCCATCCCAGGGGTGTCCGCTCAATCCCAGGGGTGTCCGCCCATCTCGGGGATGTTCCCTCCATCCCGGGGTTGTCCCCTCCATCCCAGGGGTGTCCCCCATCCCGGGGGTGTTCCCTCCATCCCGGGGATATCCACGCCATCCCGGGCATGTCCTCCCCATCCTGGGGGTGTCCCCGCCATTCTGGCCGTGTCCCCACCATCCCAGGGGTGTCCCCTCCATCTCGAGGATATCCGCTCCACCTCGGGGGTGTCCCCCATCATGGGAGTGTCCCCTCCATCCCGGGGGTGTCCTTCCCCATCCAGAGGGTGTCCCCGCCATCTCGGGGGTGTCCCCCTCCATCCCGGGGGTGCTTCCCCCATCCCGGGGGTGTCCTTNATCCCAGGGGTGTCCCCCATCCCGGGGGTGTTCCCTCCATCCCGGGGATATCCACGCCATCCCGGGCATGTCCTCCCCATCCTGGGGGTGTCCCCGCCATTCTGGCCGTGTCCCCACCATCCCAGGGGTGTCCCCTCCATCGCGGGGATGTCCGCTCCACCTCGGGGGTGTCCCCCATCATGGGGGTGTCCCCTCCATCCCAGGGGTGCTTCCCCCATCCCGGGGGTGTCCTTCCCCATCCCAGGGGTGTCTCCGCCATCCTGTCCCGCGGGAGGGGCAGGACCCCCGCACGCAGCCCAGAGCCGGGGGCAGAGCCAGGGGGCCAGACGGCTCCCGGGGGAGCTCGGGGTGTCCCCGGGATCGGTGCCGCGGTACGGACGTGCCGGGCGATGCTCTGCAGCAGAGGGCGCGGACACAGGGGCGGGGAGCGTTCCCACCGCATCCCCCTCACCCTGCCCTCCCCCTCCCCAAGCCCGGCCGCGCCCGCTCCGGGGAGGCACCGAGACACAGCCCTGCCCGCTGCCGGACGGATCCCACCGGCCGCGGCACAGCCGGCACATTTAAAATGTTTTTTTTTCCCGCTGTTCCGTCGTTTCTCCTCCCTTTTCGGCGCTCCGGGGGATGCGGGGGGCGCTGCGGATCCGTGCGTGTTTCACCGCGGCTGCCGGCACCGGGAGCATCCCTGAAATCCCTGACTGGCGGGAGCCTTCCCTCGCCCTCCGTTGTGCCCTCCCGGCAGGGCAGCGGCCGCTCGGGAGCCGCTGAGCCCCGGGAGCTCCCCCGAGGCTCCCGCAGCCCGGGGCTGGCAGCGCCGGGGGACTCCGGGCACCTGTCCCGGTGTTCTGTGTGCCCGAGGCCAGCTTGGACGGGGCTTGGGGCAGCCTGGGCTGGCGGGAGGAATCCCTGCCCAGGGCAGGGGGTTGGAACCGGGTAATCTTTAAGGTCCCTCCCAGCCCAAAGCATTCCGTGATTCCACACTGGTGTTGGAGGTGCTGTCAGCGCCCAGCAGGGCTGTGGGTGTGCTGGTCACCCCAAAAGTGCAGGTGAGGGGGGTTGGAGAGGGGCTGCACTGACCAGACCATCCCTGCCCAGTTCCCTGCTCAGCTTCCAGTCCTCACCTCTGCCGGAAATGAGAAGAAAGTGCCCACACTTTCTTGTTTTCCCCCAGCCTGTTAATTTCCTTTATAAACACGATCCCAGCTATGTTTTCTTCCCTCCCTTCCCTCTGGGGCTGGAGGAGCAGAGTCCCCTGGCCACGGCGTGCCCTGAGCCTGCAGCACAGAGGATGTTCAGCAGTTCCCGGGCTGAAGGGACAGCTTTGGCACCAGGGACTTTGGGGCCCTGGCTTGGATGTCCACGGCGTGTGGCAGAGGCTCAGTGGTGATGTGCTGCTGCCTGGGGCTCCTGCAGAGGAGCTTCTCTGGCTTTTGTACACCAGAAGTTCTGTCAGGCTGGATGGTTTGTGGCAGGAGAGAGACGGATACCTGGGAGAGAGAGAGAGAGAGAGAGAGAGCTCACAGGAGCCTGCCTGCCCCACAGCACGGGACAGGGACAGCCAAATTCCTGGCCTGTGTCTGTCCCTGCAGCCACAGAATGGGACAGGGCACAGGAACAGCCAGATTCCCAGCCTGTCCCTGTCCCCGTCCCTGAGGCAGGNCCTGTCTCTGCAGTCACAGCACGGGACAGGGCACAGGAACAGCCAGATTCCTAGCTGTCCCTGTCCCTGAGGCAGAGGATGACCACAAATGTGGCAGCAGGCGCATTTACCTTGGTCTGCTCATTCATGAAACGAGGATAATAATCCCAGCAGTGGCCAGGGCTGGATTCTGGATTCTGATCTGGTGGAACCAGGAGAGGAGTGGGAAATCTGGTCCCCGGTCCCCATCTCTGCCCAATGACCCCGAGGTGCCTCCTCAGGGCTCTGAGGTTTTGCCTGCAGTGGAATGATCATTCCATTCCGGAGAGATGCTCTGATTTTTTAAATTCCCTCCTTTCTACGTCCATCAGGAGCTGTTAGCCAGTGGTGCTCCAAAGGCTGGAGTTGCTGGACTGTGTGTGACCAAATCCAGCTCCCTCTTGCAGGGAACGGGCTCAAAATAAAAGATCAAAACCCCCAAAGAGTCAAAACACCACAATGCTAAAAGTGAAATCAGGATTCATATATTTATTTCCTGTAAGTAAAAAGATAACAGGCAAAACACCACAATGCTAAAAGTGAAATCAGGATTCATATATTTATTTCCTGTAAGTAAAAAGATAACAGGCAAAACACCACAATGCTAAAAGTGAAATCGGGATTCGTATATAAACAAGATAAACAGGCTCTTGGCTCAATAGATAAAATTCATATTATAAAAAATGAATGGCTCAATAGACATAATTCATAGTATAAAAAATGAAGGTTGTTAATGATGTTTCATGCAAACACCTGTTGGGACACAATGCTGATGTTTGGGGAAGGTCTCTCCTCACACAGAGATGGGCACCAGGTACAAAAGGGTACAAATTGGGGTTCCATTTCCAATTTTGAAGGGTCCTGCAGCCTGTGCACCCTCAGGGTATCAATCAAATGTGTAAAATGTCTTTTTAAACACTCATTTCTCCATGTACATCCAGAGATACACCCAGACATGAGAGGAAAATTGTCTGAACACCTTCCAAGATGATTCTGGGCACAATACATAAAGCAGAGATGCAGACAGTACCTGTGCAGGAATTTACAAAGCAGAATTTATTTCTAGTTACCTTTCACTCTTCAGGGGTGATGAAATCAGTAAACTGACCTCGATGTCAGGACAATGGGTCATGTGAGTTGAAGCTGAGGATTTTCCCTGTAGGCAATTTAAATAAGTCAAGAAAACATATTCAGTTCCTCTCTTACTTCCATGGTCCAGTTTCTTGAAAACTCCCAATCCCTCTCAATAGCCAGGTTTTCTTTTTTGGAGTTCTCCATCAGACTCAGCTGGACAAAATCTGAACTGTGTCACAGATGCGGAAAAGCTCTCTCAAGGGCTTGATTTTGGTTACTCTAGCAAACACATGCAGGGGATGAGTGGTTTTTTAACAGATTTAATTTTTTCCATGTAAAATTATTTGTGGAACTCCCTGTAGCACTAGTGCTGCACAGGCACAGAAGGGATATTCCCAAGTGAAAGAATTCACATTATTTTGAAGCCTCTTATCCACATTCAGGTAATTTCCTGCCAGTGGGGTTGCAGAGGGACACAGCTTTGGGATGTCCAGGTGATTTTTTGTCTATTAAAAACTTTTTTTGCTGTTCCCCAATGAAAGGGAGGCAATGTGGCTCAGGGTGCTTCAGTTCAAATGGGAATTCCGGCAGCATTCCTGGCATCTGCATTTCTGGGCCTCCTGGGATTTAGGGGCCACAGTCCAGACACCACCAGGCAACAGAGGACAAGCAGCTTTAAATCTCTTCCCCCTCCTACAAAAATCCAACAATGGAAAGCACCAAGTCAGTATAAATTCACTCCACCAATGCAGATGTATTGAAAATGAAGCTGACATTAACTTGCAGCAGTTTTGTGCTGTGTAAGATTCCTTCTGCCCACACCATTGCAGCCTGGCCTGGTCCGTCATCCTGTCCCCAAAACCGATTCACAAAAACTCCAAAGCTGACCCCGTGGTTTGACTGACCCAGCAGAAAGGCAGCCCTGGGCCCAGATCAGATTGGGACTGTTGGGTCCCTGGGTGTCCAGAGAGCCGGGATTAGCAAGGCTGGGAGGGTGGCCTTGGACAGCAGCCTGGGGGAGCCCTGGGGGGTGTGAGAAGAGCTGCTCCTGCCTCTGGGACAGGGGAAGCTTTGCTTTGGAGACCGTGGGACACGGCTCTGTCGAGGAATGAGAGGGAATTCGGAGGACGGGGAAGGCATTTTGACAAGAGAGACTCACACTGGCTGGATGGTGCCTCTGAGAGCCGAGCGGAGAGGAACGAGGTCACCACTTCCTTGTGCCGGGCTGCCTGAGAATTGAAAACAATCACAACAGCGAAACAAAACCAGCTCAGCTCAACAGATGCAAATCCAGTGGCAGACACGGCTCAAAGCAGGTCAGGCTGCGCCCATGTAAATGCTGGGCTAGCCTGGAGCACGGCGGGGTGGCCGGGAGGGTGTGAGTGTGGAGTGACCCGAACCCAGCCCGGGCTCTGGGGCACCGCCAGCCCGGGGGAGCTCTTGGAACCCTGGGCACGGAGAATTTCAGGCTTTCTGTGCTAAAAGGCACTGACCCCCAAGCAAGCACCACATTTGACTTGAGGCCGTGGAACAGGCTTCCGAAATTGAGTGACAGCACTGGGGTTGTGGGTGTGTGGTTTGAATGGAATTGTGTGATCTCACAGGGTGCAAAATTTAGGATTTAAGGTTTTAGGATACAGTAAAAAATATGGGGCAAGATGGAAGATTTAGGGTGTAGGCTAAGTTCTTCTTCTTTCACCTTCTTCTTCATGGGTTTGGGTGATGTTTTGTAATCGAGTGAAAAATTCCGCATTGCGGGTCTTGTATATTTGGTTATTGGGCTGAAAATAAAAATAATTTAGGTGTCATCTCGTTATTAGATAATTTATGCTTAAAATATCTTGGAAAGAGTTAGAGACAGCCATTTTCTACCTTGTTAGTTAGAGCTCACCACTCATGAGTTTGTGCTATAGATAAGAATTAATAAACAACTAAGATAAGTTTGGATATTAATTAATCCAAACACCAAAACTGCATATCCTGAGCATTAATCCCTGCTCTAACAGAAGAAAAGAAGTCAAGAAACCCACAGGGAGCCTGGCACACTGTGAGAGGCTGCGGGACCCCTCGGTGGGATGCACTTTTCCTGCAGCCCGTGCCCGTGCTGCTCCACGGGGAGGCTCCAGCGTTGCCCCAGGGGAGCTTTGCCAGTAGAGCCGGAGCGATAAAGCGCTGCTCTTGTGTAAACACAGAATACACCAGCTAAAGTGCTCTTCTGTCAGCGTGGCTTATCCCGGCTGCCTTCTGCCAAAGGAATCCCTGCTCCTTTCAGCCGGGCTGTGAAGCTGTTGTGGTGTGGTTGGGAGCTGCTCACAGCACCAGCACTGCCAACAGCACCGAGCTGGAACCAGGACTGGGCTGTCCCTGTTCCCAAATCTCTGTGGTGTTCCCTGGTGGGGACAGGGACTCGAGGTTGTTCCCAGTTCCCAAATCTCTGCGGTGTTCCCACGTGGGGACAGGGAGGTCGAGGTTGTTCCCCGTTCCCAAATCTCTGTGGTGTTTCCTGGTAAGGACAGGGTGTTGAGATTATTCCCCATTCCCAAATCTCTGTGGTATTCCCTGGTGGGGACAGGGACTCAAGGTTGTTCCCAAATCTCTGCAGTGTTTCCTGATGGGGACAGGGAGTTGAGATTTTTCCCAGTTCCCAAGTCATTGTGGTGTTCCCTGGTGGGAACAGGGATTCGAGGTTATTCCAGTTCCCAAATCTCTGAGGTGTTCCCTGGTGGGGACATGGACTCGAGGTAGTTCCCTGTTCCCAAATCTCTGAGGTGTTCCCTGGCAGGGACAGGGATTCACCTGCTCTGTCCCACCACCACGGTGGGGCCAGGGAAACAGGGCCGTGTGTGAGGCTCCTCCAGAACCCGCACTGCCCTGGGAATGCCCAGGCTCCCTGTCCATGCCCAGGGCACCCACTGCTCCTTGTGCCCGTAGCTCATTACAGCACACCCAGCCAAACCTCTCCGAGCCCACAGTGCCTTTGGGAGCCCGAAGCTGGCCCTGCTCCATAACAGCGGGGTGTGCATGGTCACAGGGAGGCTGCCCAGGGCACGGAGGGAGGGATGAGTTCACACTTTGCTGCCACAGCTTTTGCCCAGGGCTGGTTTCCTGGCTGAGTGGAAGAGCCCCACGCTGTTGATTGTCTCTATAAAACTGCACTAACTGGGGAGGGGAAAGCTTTGAGAATTCTCCTTTCTAAATCCTGAGCCCTCCCTCCCTAAAAACTTCCCTCAGGTTCTCAGGAGATGCTGCTGTGCCCGTGGTCTGTGGTGAGGATACACAGGCAGGGGAGGAGAATTGACATCTCCAGCAGCCCCAGACTGAAAATCTGCCACGCTCTGCCTGTCTGCAGCAGCCCTGCACTACCCACACACTCAGGCAGCACCCTGCCTTCCTGCCCTGAAAGCTTTGGGCTGAGGTATTTCCTTGTTTAGAGCAGGGAAAGCAGGAAACAGGGACATGTAAAACATATCTACAAGCCACAAAACCTCCAGCTCACCCTGCCCCTGCTCCAAGCTGCTCAGATGTGACCTGGGAGCTCTTGCTGTGCCTGGGACAGCAATTCCCTGTGGAGCAGTGGCTGGAGGCCTCCCAAAGCTCCTGGCACATCCAGGCAGCTCCGGGCAGGCCCAGGGAAAGCTCTGCTCTCTGCAATGTGCCTGGAGTGTCTCACTCAGCACAGCAAGGCTGCCATGGCACAGAGGAAATGCTGGCTCCCAGCACGGCTGTTGGAATTCTGCAAACTTAGATTGGGGGGTTTTAGTAGATAGTAATGTGAAGCAATATGGAGGATTTGAGGCGTTGTCTAAGTCCTTCTTCTTCACCTTCTTCTTCCTTCTTCTTTATGAATTTGGGTGGTTTTCTGTAATTGGGTGAAAAAGGTCCTTATTGCAGGCCTTGGGTGGTCATTATTGGGTCAAAAATATAATTAATATAAGTGTCACCTAGCCGCTGTAGAACACAAAAAAAAGATGAGAGACTCCAAATATTTCAGAAGGCAATGAGCACAGAAAAAGCTTTATTGTCCAATTCTTACTACTTTTTATAAGTTTTTCTGATACAGACTTAACATGGTTGTTGAATAGGAACGACACCTCTCTAATCCCATGGGTTAAACCAGAGAAACAGCAAAACACCACCTGGAGAAAGATTGGTTTGAGAAAGAATAGTTGTTTGTCAAGATTGTTTTGAGAAGAAGCTTTCTTGAGAAGTTTTCCCTTGGTAAAAGTTAGCAGCTGCTGGCAGGCTAAAATCTCTCAGACCCAGAAATACCAGGCCCACATCACCTCATTATTGGGTAGAGACCAGTTCTTTGAGAAGGCTGAAGCTGAAAACTTAATTTTACAAATGCCCTTTGTCCCTTTATAGCATATTTCACTAAAAGAGCATTGATTGGTCACTCAGGACTGATGTTTCTTCCCCTTTGGTAACCACTAGGTGAAGAAGAGTTTTGAGAAAGAACACGGCCCACATAGAAATGTTTAGGAAAACAAAGAAGGATATTTTGAGAAAGGAAGCCATTGAAAGTTTTCCTATAGGAAAGCAGCTTGCAAGTCAGCAAACCTAGAATACCGAGCCCACAAATTATTGCTTAAATAACCTTAGAAAGAGTCAGAGGCGCCCCATTTTACCTCATCTTTTTCTCTAACTTGCTAGTTAGAGCTCACACCTTGTGAGTCTGTAAATAGATAAGAAATAATAAACATCCAAGTCCAAAATTACTCAAAAAAAAATACACTCCCCTGTATTATTCATCCTGACCTCAAAAGAAGCCAGAACTGTCACACACTCATCCCTGGGATGGGGGGGTGTGGAAAACCCCTGGGTGGAGGCTGTGGCCCTGTGTGTGTGAGCTCAGCAGGAGGGTTCTGGCACACACCTGCCTGGCGGGACAGCTCCTCGAGGCTGCAGGCTCAGGACAGTCTCCCTGCACCGTGCAATTGCTGCTCCTTGTAATTTTCCCCCAGCTGGTGCCATTGCAAATGCCATCCTTATCTCCCTAAGTACAGATCCTCTCCCGAGTCGTTTACAGTGTCATGCAGCAATTTGTTACATAAGCTCATTAAGGGTTTTTTTTTAATGTATCTATGTTAATAGGTACATAAATATGGAAATCTTAATTTCAGGCCTGTCTCTGAAAAGCATTAGCTGGGAAACTGGTCTGAGAAAAAGAAAACACGGGCCAGGAATACTCAGGGATTTATCCAGGGTTTGGGTATCCCGGTGATGGATGGAGCAGGAGTTGTGCTCCTCACTGACCTGTGACCCTTTAAAAGCTCATTCTCAACAGAGAACCTCCAGTTGCTTCCCTCTGCTCTTCCCACCCTCAGCAATGCTGTCCTTATCTCGATTATTTTTCTCTCTTATCACAGGTGGATGATTAGCACAAATAAAAGGACTCTGGCTCTCCAAGGTAAACAGAGACCTTGGCTGCGGCCCAAGGATCTCCAGTGAACAACAGCAAAGTGCAATAAAATGGTTCAGCAGAATTCCATCCATATTCATTTTCTGCATCAATTTATAGTAGTAAATACTATTTCAGGTGTGTTCCTGTTTGGCTCGACACCTTTAATTTGGTGATTTAACTTAGGAGAACATTTCCACACCTCGTGATCTTTCCCTGCAAGGATCCTGACAGGAAAGGAGCTCTCAGGCCAGGGAGAATGAAGCAAGGAAGGAAGGAGGGAAGAAAAAGAAAGAAAGAACTCTGCATTCATCCCATGGGCACTGGGACAACTCTGTGCCCCACCAAACACTCAGGGCCTGCAGACAAATCTCACTTTAATTACAGTGAGATGAATGTGGCTGCTCCAGAGCAACTCCCTGTGTCAGACTGTGCTGCCAGGAGATGCTAAATCCTGTCTGGAGGCATCCAGGGCCCAGATGAGCAATTCCATGCCCACACTGAAGCAAATGGCTGGATGTTAGGATGGTTTTTAAGGGGTCAGCTGGCTGAGGAGGTGGTGGGGTGTGTGCCAGAGCAGCACTGTGCTGCTGTCACACCGTGTCCCCATCCCAGCAGGGATAAATAAAGGTGTCCCTGCACTCCTGGGGTGCTGGATGGGGCAGCAGTGCCTGGACTCACTGGCACTGCAGGTGGCCTCAGGCTGCCCTTTTGTGGAGCACCAGCAGCTCAGCAGTGCCAAAAAGGGAGCGGGGAACTTTTTATTTTTCTGAGCTCTCTCAGCAGCAGCACCCAGCTCCTGGATCACTCCACACATTGCTTCTGCTGGGTGACTTTTCTGCTGGATCAGTGAATTACAGTGGCCTCCAGAGGACTCCCATGGGCACCAGATGCCCAGCAGGGAGTTGAGCCTTCAAGGTCTCCCTCCTCCTTGGCAATTTCTGCTTTGCTTTTCCAGGTCAACCACCCAGGAGATTAAAAATTTCCCTCTCCCATCACTTTCCTTGCCAGGTAGAGAAAGAAGCCATTCCCAGGTGTTGTATTTGGGAAAACCCTTCCTCCTGGCACAGCTGGGGCTGGAGGCACCTCTCCTGTCCTCAGCTCTGCATTTCCATGCCTGGCTCTCCCAGGAAAATGCTGCCAAGTGCCCGGCAGCCCCCAGCCCTGCAAACAGCACCTCGTGTCATTGTCATGGCTTGTGAAATATTGCAAATTGCTAATTAGGCAATAATGACCAACGGGAAGGGCATTTCCCGGCTGTTCGCTGGAGACTCTTGACCTGGAAGGTCACTATCAGTCACCCAGGAATTACTGAGGCATGGAGGAGGAGAGAAGCAGAACAAAAAGAGCAAAACCCAAAAAGAGCAAACCCCTCACTTTTTAAAGTGCTCCTCCACTGCCCTGCTGTGGTGGGTCTCATGTTGGTTAAAAACAAACGCACCCACTGGAATGAATTATTAATTAACTGCTGTGAGATGGGACTGGGAGAAGAGCAAAGCATTTATAAGGGTTTAAGGCTTCTTCTTAACCCCCTGAGCTCTCAGAACCAGTCTTGAAGGTATAGAAGTTAATATCCAGTATAAAAGAGCAGAAAATTGAGGATCCAAGTATCCCAAAGTCACCCCAGGACACTGCCCAGCAGGGAGGGAGGGCAGGCATCCCAGGCCTGCCTCAGCCCAGAGCTGCTCTGTTTTCTGCCCCTCTCTTCCATTCCCAATTAATCTCCGCGGTCCTGAAGAAACAGGACATTAGGCATTCAAGGATTAGTTCTTTTTTTTCTTTTTTTAATGTCTAGCTAAAAGGTGCAGCTGCAATTAGCAATGAGCCTGGCTGCTGCTGGGCCTGTGGGTGCCGATCCCTCCCCGCTTCTGAGGGGAACATTTACACCTCCTCCTCCGCTTTCAAATTGGGACATTTCTCCCAGTTCACGCTCCTCTCTCCCTGCCAGGCTGCATTTCAGCTCGGTGGCTTCTCAGGTTAATTAAACCGCGGTGAATTGCCGCCTTTCCTCAGGGCTGGGCCCACGGAAGGCCGCGGTTGTGTTTCTGCAGGGGAGCAGCTCTGGTTAGAGACACACACGGAGCTCCTCAGCCCGGCCCCGGGGCCACAACTCACGGGCCACCTCTGAGGGACAAACTGCGACAAAAATCAACATCCCCGTGCCCCAATTCCCCACATGGAACCTGGCAAAGGCACTCTGCTCTAAATAAAGAAAGCCAGAAGGGAGCAAAGAACTTGTCAGGCAGACATGGGATGGGATCGCTCCTCTTGTCCTGCAGGGGAGGATGTTGGTGCTTGGAATTTTATCAAAAATCCGATTTTTACATGAGTCCCCAGCACAGATAACAGCAAAGGGTCAGGAGGCTGACACTGAGGGGATCCTCCCTCACTCCTCTAAATCATGGAATCACAGAATGGTTTGGTGGGAGGGACCTTAAAGATCAATTCCTTCCATGGACAGGGACACCTTCCACCAGACCAGGCTGCTCTGGACACTTCCAGGGATTTTCTTTTTTTCCTTCCTTCCTTCCTTCCTTCCTTCCTTCCTTCCTTCCTTCCTTCCTTCCTTCCTTCCTTCTGATTGTACCTGGCTAAAAACAGTAAAAACAAGAGAAATCAGAAAAGTAGATGAGAAAGTACAGAACTGTCAAAGGCAGATTTTGCTGACCTATGGAGGTGTCCAGAAATATTCACCAGTCCCTGGAGACCTCCAGGATGGCAGCTCTGAGATGTCTCCAGACAAGCAGAAGTCAGTGATCACACACAAGAAGCAGATTTCATGGTCAAGATTAGCTTTTGGCTAAAGAAAAAGCAATAAAATGATAGAGGAAATGTCAGTTGCAGAGCTTTGAACATTCAGACTTTTTTTGGAAAACAAAAATTAATTGAGAGCTCAGCCCACAGTCTGCAGCCTGGTTTTGTTGCCCTGCCCTTGGCATATCTGCAGACACGCAAGGATTGCTGCACCTTTCTGGGACCTGCAGGAATTCCATCCTCAGCACCTTTGGGGAGAAGATGACAGCAGCCAAAAAAGAATATAGAAAAATTAACCCATTCAAACAAAGAGATTTTTTTTTAATGTAGTATTTCCTATTGGCCCAAGGGGTGCTCTGACCATCCCTATTTAACACTCACTGCACCCAAATGATGTCAGCTCCTCTCCCCTGGATGCAGGCACGAGTCAGGGTGTTCCTCTCCTTCCCTGTCCAGCTCCTTCTCCCATTCCCAGAAAAAGCAGGAAAATCCTGTTATCCTGTCTGCTGAACCCTGATTATTTCCTGTGAATGTTCAAGCCAATCATGATGTGTTGGCCCCAGAAGTCCTAGAACATGAGAGGCTTTTCTGGAACACTTCTCGGGGATCAAACCCCACTCACTTTTTTCCCCCCAGGTGATATCCTTCCCTTGGGTGGGTGTGTTAAACCAGCAGCACCAGTGGCAGAATGACAGGACCTGTTATTCTCCAGTGCAAGGAGGTTTTCCCACTCTTCAGGAGGAGCAGAAAACCCTCCAAACTTATTAGGAATCATACAAAGCAGGATTTATATGCAGCCAAGATTGATGAGCCATGTTATGCTACATTTTAAAAAAATCCCCAAGCAGTCCACACCCAGCACAAATCAGGGGAATAAAGGCTTTTAACAGACAGTCTGTGAACTCTTTAAAAAATATTCCATCCTGCCTGCACAAAAGGTTGGTGAGGAATTTACAAACGTCCTAATCCCCCCCTAATCCTTTAAAACGCAGAGCTGTGATCACAGATGCTGTTTGGTGATTATGTGTCTTCAAGGGCTTGTTTGGGTACTCATTTAAGAGATCCCAACTCACTTTTGCCATAGAAAGCAAACGGGGCTGGATATGTTTTTGCTGCGCATTCTTCTGCAAAGGAACCCCAGGTTTGCTTGGAAAGGAATGTCACCCCCACTGCCACAGCTTTTGGGGACATCCAGAGCTCCTCTGCACGGATGAGAAGTTCATTCCTCATGGAGTTCAAGTTCATGCAGGATGCAAGTGGAGAATGCTCCTCTCCTTCCTCTCACCCTCAGTTTCCTCTTTGCACAGTGGGGAGAGCAATGGCTCATCTCATTTTTAGAAAAATATTTCCAGAGCTACCCAGAAGCAGCTCCAGAGAAGGCACACAGTGTGTTATTACACTGGTCGTGCCTTCAGCAAACTCTTAATGGAGACTTGGGCTGCTTTAAGTTGTGTGTGATATTTCTGTGTGCACAGATAACCAGGGCAGAGCCGACTCTTAACTGCTCATATGTGTTTAATTAGAGTTGCATTTTTAATCCTTTTAATTTGTATCTCTTTCTTAATAACCTCAGCTTGGCAAGGGTTGAAAAGGAATAAGTGTCATTTGAATATTGGGTAAAACTTGGTAACAGCTGAGCAGATTGTTTAGCAAAAAGGTTTCAGAATGTTCTTTAAAGACTGTGGGTAACAGTTGTAGCTAAGCCGAGGTTTGCATCCTTTGGGAATAATTTCAGCTTAATAAAAATACTCTGGAGCTCAATATATCATCTGAGGGATGGGATGTTTATCAAGTGTTATTTGCCTGTAATCTCCAGGCAGGTAAGAGCACAGCAAAGTCGATTTTTGCAGCACAGTTCTGAAATCTTGGTGCAATCATGCTGTAAATTCATATCTAACTTCTGCACCAAAGGAGAAAAAGTCATTGCAGCCTACTGCAATCCCTGCTGATGAAAGGAAACATGCTCAGAGGTTAAAAATCCTGTGGGAATGCTCCAAGCTGAATGAGTGAAAATGGTTTCAATAATCTCTAATTCTTGAACCCAGCTCTGATGGGGAGGAATGAACACATTTCACAAACACTTGCTTCCTTGCTTCAGATAAATCTGAAATTTCATCTCAGTTAAAAAAACCCAAAAAACAACCTCTCATTAAATACAGGATAACCTGAAAAGTGCAGATAAAATCAGCAAATACAGTTGCAAACCCTACCATGAATTTTACCCAACACTGTGGATGGATCTCGGCCTCTGAGACAGACCAGATTCCTCAGGCAAGTGATTTCTGCTTTAGAAGAAACAAGGCAAAGAGATCATGTAAAAAGTTCCTGTAAAACCACAGTGACTTTCAGAGTGACACTTGGGTGTCCTATGTGGCATAATCTCCTTCTTGGCAGCTTTGCTGCACCACCAAACCAAACATTTTGGTGTAAGAAATACCCTCTGTGGGCAGTGTCTGTGCCCTCCAAATGCATGAAAGTTAGGAATTTGCTGGCTTTGGTGTTTCTGACTGGCTGCTGATAGAGGCCAATTCTCACTATGTTCCACTTTGGTGATTCCCAACCTATTCCCAGTGCATGTGAGGGATGCACACAGTGAATAAAAGTTTATTTTTCTTTGCTATCGTGCACAGGTTGTTTGGAAAAGGCCCATGAAGCCCTGAGCTGGCTGGAAAGCGAAGATTTCAAAAAAGGCCAAGTGTTAAAGCAAGAGCTTAATTTGTGCTCTGGCAAAACGCAGCATCCTTGTCCTCAGGACAACTCTCACAAGCTCACAACCAACCTCATTTTCCATTCCTGAAGAGGTAAGGAAACATCTCAGCTCACAGCCAACCCCCCAGCCCAAGCTGCTGCACCAAAACTGGTCACCTCTCCTTCAGGAGCTCCAACTCAGCAGGAATTCTCACTCCAGCTGCAGAAGGCTCCCTGTTCCTTCCAGCCAGCATTCCTTCCCCTGTAGGAGCCCATGCCTACACTCCAGCTCAATAAAAAGGCAAGTCCCTGCACGAAAACTCGTTGCAGCTGTTGCATATCTGCATGGAAAGATCTCCAGCAGCCGTGTGAGCAGCAAGGCTGCCCCGCTTGGGTTTGCTCTGACTGCTCCAATTTTGCCCCAGATGGCTGTGGCCTCCCAGCTCTGGGATGTTTTGAAATCAAAAATCGCTGCTCTGGTCAAGCCTCTTGCTCAACGCTGCTCCGTGTCTGTGCTGGCTGTGTCTGAGGGGATGTTTCATGCTGGGGGTTATGTGGTGCTTCCCAGAAGGCACCAGAGTTCTCCGAGAAAATTATATAGTTCTCATCATTCCTTTTGTTCAGCCATCACTCGGTTGTTTTCATACGGACCATTTTGTGGCTGGAAAACAGGGATGATTCCTGCGATGGTGACACGCCACCAGGCTGGCAGAGCATGCAAAATTCACCCCAGCAGCGAGGGGTGAGTGGGAGCAGAGGGTTTTTTTCAACCCTGCCTGGAAAAACTCGCTGATGGGACACTGGGAATTCAGCTGTGGAGGGGAACCTCTGGTCAGAGAGGTGCATTTTCACCTTTTCACAGCAGGCCGCTCCTGGGCCAATGGATGGCCTCCCTCGGGAGGTGGCAGGTGGCGTGATGCCATCTGGTGTCCTCGTGTTGGGGCACAAGGTAAAGTCTGGCAGCGGTAAAACGACCCCTTGGCTCATGCAGGGGGCTCAGAGGAGCCCCCCAAACCCCATCACAGTCCCCCAAAACCCCATCGCACCCTCAAACCCCATTGCAGCCCCCTGAAATCCCATCACTGCACCCCTAAACTCCACTGCAGCCCCCCAAATCCCCATCACACCCCCAAACCCCATCACAGCCCNCCCCCATGGCACCTGTGTCCTGCCTTGCTGTGTGTGGGTGGGGAGGGTTTGTTTGATCCTGCTGGGGTGGGACAGCACAGGATTCCCTGATTGTGGCTGTTCGAAGAGGAGCAGCTCTCTCCAGCCCAGCTGCAGGTGTATTCCCAAGGGAAGGATGCAGAGCAAAGGAAAACTGAGAGCTCCAAGGATGTCCTCCACCATCGTGGGGTCAGAACCTGCCCCGTGCCCTTTCTGCTCCTCCAAAATGCTGCAGCTACCCACTTGTGTTGGGGACACAAATTCTGGGAGTCCCTACCTGCCTTGAATTCCTTTCCCAGCAAGGATTTTTAGACTGATGTTGAGGCCAGCATCATCGGCTGCAGCTCAGTGAGGGTGTGATGGCACCTGTGAGGGAGCAAACGGGAGGGGATGGCATTGATGAGCTCACCCAGTGCCCAAGTAGGGATACAAACTCTGGGAGTCCCTACCTGCCTTGAATTCCTTTCCCAGCAAGGATTTTTAGACTGATGTTGAGGCCAGCATCATCGGCTGCAGCTCAGTGAGGGTGTGATGGCACCTGTGAGGGAGCAAACGGGAGGGGATGGCATCGATGAGCTCACCCAGTGCCAAACTCCCAGCTTTTCTCAGCGTTTCTGGGATTTTTTTAAACCACCATGGTGCCACCTCTGCCTTGCCCAGACCTCAAACAGCAAGGGGAGATTGAAGCAAAACTGAGTAGCCTGTACCGAGCCCAGTGGGCCACACGAGGAAGGTGACAAGGGCAGAGCAAGTGCCACCCTGACCCATGGGCTGAAATTCTCCTGCAGTGCCAGCCCCACATGAAGCTGGATCGTTTTCCCACCTTCTCCCCAAATCCTGCCCTGCCTTTGAGATGTTAATCCTGAGTGAGGCAAATTCTCTCCCATTAAAATAAAGTCCATTCTGGGCTCCCTGCAATCTGCATGATCCAGTTCAAAGTTAAAATTAAGAATCCCAACCTGTGTGAATGTTGCAATCGCGTTATGAAATCTGTAAATCTATTTTTAATGTCTTAATGCTGCTCTAGTGGAACGAGGCAAGGCGACTGCTGCATGGCATTTGCTTTAACACTTTTTTTGGGTTCTCATGCACTCGTTAAATATTCACTCTGCAGCCTTTGCATTTCCAGTACTGCAGGACCCTAAAATAGAAGACAAGTTTTTCTTTCCCTCTTTTGTTTCTGAAATTCCAACTTGACTCCAGGATCTCTCCAGATCAAATGTGAAGCACTAAACACTGCAAGGAGAAAATGTTTCAGATTAATACAAATGCCAGAAAAATAGGATTTAAATCCCAAACACGCAGCTATTTGCACTGTTTTTAGAAGGTAACAGAGTAAAAGATTTAATTTCAAATTTAAGATATTTGCAATGTTAATTCTCTGAGTAGATTGTTTTTATTAAGAAAATATTTGAATATTGCTGGAACAAATCATCCTCTTACAGAACATTTCTTGGGGGAGTAGTTTGTGCTTTTTGTTCTGATCTAGATGGAAACAAGCTCTGAAAGACTGGATTTTTTTGTGTAAAAAAACCCCTTTATTCACTTTGAAAAATCAGTGTTTGAAGCAGTCAAATAAATCCTGCTGTTGTCACTTGGGACTCATCCCAGGAAAAGTCGGGCACTGCCTCTCCCTCTTTGCAGCCATCTCTTTAGCACTGCTAATATTCCCCCAGCCACAATCCCCATGAATTCCTCGATATTAATCGTGTACAAACATCACATGTATGAGAACAGCCGAGAAAGCAGGAAAGGACAGCAGTGACCATCGATTTATCCCGAAATCCCGGATTTTCCAGGGCGGACAGCCCAGCAAGGCTCCCTGGAGGGGACACAGAGCGGCTCCTGCAGCGCTGCGGACCCCGCGGATGCTGCGACATCCTCGCCACCCTGTCACACGGACCCGCAGGGCACGTCCTGGAGGTGGCAGCAAGGGAAGTTTGAGTCTGGACACCCGGGACTTTCACTGGGCTGGAGAACGGCGATGCTTTAGGGGCAGCNTCCCTGTCCCGTCTATCCCTCCCTGTGCCTCCTTGTCCCCTCTGTCCCTCCCTGTCCCTCCTTGTCCCCTCTGCCCCTCTCTGTCCCGTCTATCCCTCCCTGTCCCCTCTGTCCCCTTTATCCCTCCCTGTCCTCTCTGTCCCCTCTATCCCTCCCTGTCCCCTCTGCCCCTCCATGTCCCCTCTGTCCCGTCTATCCCTCCNAAGTTTGAGTCTGGACACCCGGGACTTTCACTGGGCTGGAGAACGGCGATGCTTTAGGGGCAGCAAAGATTCCTGTGGAAGGGCCGGAGCTGGGCTGGGGGTCTGCGGGGGGTCCGCTGGGATGTGCTCGCTTGTGCCCTCCCTGTTTCCCCCTCTGTCCCCCCTATCCCCTCTGTCCTCTCCTGTCCCCGCGTCCCACTCTGTCGCTCTCTGTCCTATCCCCTGTCTCCTCCTGTCCTCCCTATCCCCTTTGTCCCCCGTCCCTTCCTGTTCCCTCTGTCCCTCTCTGCCCACTCCCATCCCTCCTGTCTCACCCTGTCCCCTCTGTCTCACTCTGTCCCCTCCTGCTTCCTGTCCCCCCCGTCGTCTCCTGTCCCCCGTCCCCTCTGTNCCCCTCGTGGCCGCCCGCCGAAACCGCAGCCCGGCCTCAGCCCGCGGCCACTCGGCTCCGAATTCCTCAAATAAACCAAAATAAACCCGAAAAGTCTTTAAGAGGCTCAATCCCGCCCCGTGCCCCGGGATCCCTTGGGGACCGCTGCATTTCACAGCATTCGCGGGATGCTCCGGGCGCCGCATTTCCCGCGATGCATCCCCGGGTGAATTCACCTCACCCATTTACAGCACCGGGGAGCTGGCGGAAAAAGTGTGCGGGCACTGAAACTTCTCCTATTCAGTGAAATTCCAGCTTTTTTTTTTTTTTTCTTTCGGATTTTGCCCACTGGAGCGCCGGGCTGGAGGTGTCCCCCTGCATCCAGCGGGACCGGAGCGCTGGGAAGGGTTTAATGATTCCTTAAGGAATGGGAACATGCAAACCAAATGAGCTCGGAGCGGCTTAAATCTCAATGGGGGAGTCAATGGCTGCAGCTTAAAGAGATCCGAGCAGCCCGGCCCGGCCACTGCTGACAGCAATTCAAATGCGAGCAGATCGGGTGGCGCTGAATTAAACAACAGCGCTTGTTCAAATATTAGGAAAGACAAGGGAAAAAAAGCTCTCGGAGAAACAAATCCTGCTGTGCTGGATGAGCTCCACAGACTGACTAATCCGTGCTTCTGTCCTAGGAGTCACCAGCAGCAAATACCTGAGAAAGGTGCGAGGTAGGGACACCTCACCTCCCCCGGGACACAGGTTAAGGGCAACACCATAAATATATAAAAACTGGGTAGTCCAAAGGGAAAGATCAGAGCTCAGCCTCATCCAATTGAGCAGACAATGCAGCTTTAACGGCCGAGTTTCAATTCTGTTAATATCATTATTTGGTCCCAGTCAGATCCCAGCGGGGGAGAGGAGCCCAGCTTCACAGACAGCTCTGGGCTCACCAAAAATCCGTGTACTGCCATGGGGAATGCCATGTTCTCCCCAGTTCCACCTTCTGGGGCAGACAGGGAGGGAGCTGGGAGGTGGCACCGGCCGTGCAGGGCAATCCACGGGCTGAGAGGAGCATTTGCAGGTATTGTGGTTGGCCTGGGCAGCTCTAATAATCATTGCCATTCATAAGCATGAAAGAGTCAAGTATTCCCACCCCCACCCCCCCACCGCTGCCATTTGAAAAGTATCTGACCTAATTATTACTATCCCTGTTGTGTAAATTCAGCACTTTGTCAGTCTGAATAAATGTACATTAGCCTTAACATGAGTGAAACAAGTTTAAACAATGAAGGCAGCTTTGTAAAGCTCCCTCGCTTTTTAACTTATTTGACACCACACTAAAGAGCCCATTTAGACTAAAGAGTTCAGCACATTTTGGGACCCATTAAATGCCCAGGTTGAGACTAGATATTCTCCTTTTTCTTTTTTTAATTTGTCCTCCCTGGTTGCTAAAGTCAGCAGAATTGAGCAATAAGCTGCTTTGCATTTCTTTAGCTTTGTAGGCAAGTTGTAGAAAGCTACACCCATCCCGGCCAGCACAGCAGCCCTTCCAAGGCAGGGCAAACCTCACTTATCACTGAGACCAAGGCATTCCTTGGAATTAGGGTTAATTAAAAAAAAAAAATGCTTTTAATTAAAAAAAAACAAAACCCAAAGAGGAAACTCATGGCACAAAAATGTTATGAAAACTTACACTGTCAAATTGTTTCTATTTTTAGGCTAACAACATAGAATTTAGAGTCAGGTCAGCCTTTCATAGAGTTATGGAATTAATTTGGTTGGAAAAGAGCTCCAGGATCATCGAGTCCAAGCTGTGAGTGGTCCCCACCTTGTCCCCAGCCCTCGGCCACCTCCAGGAATTCCTTGGGGAATTGAGTGTCACCTCCAGGGATGGGCACTCCAAACCTCCCTGGGCAGTTCCAAGGCGTGACTGCCCTTTCCAGGAAGAAATTCCTCCTGATCAAGGAGTGACAACTCCAAATTTATCCTGACTCCAGCTGTTGTCACATTTAGAACATGACCTAGAAGGAAGAGAAAATTTACCCTGTCTTGGCTGCAGGACAAATGCAGATCAGCTCCAAAAGAGCAAAAGGGGCTGAAAAATCATCACCCTCATCGTTCCCTGTTCTCTGCCCTCCTCCATCATTGAGGGAATTTCTCAAGGCAGCAGAAAGAAAGAGGCAAATGACAGGAAACAAGGGAAAAAGTGGCTGGAAGAAGTAGCAGTGCAGTCAGGGCTGAGCTGTCAGGGGAAGGGGTTGTTCCTCACCACTGAGCCCCTGACTTTTGAGAAAACCTCTCACAGACACCACACAAAGGTTGGGTTCTGCTGGATGTGTCACCAAGAGCTGGCAGGGAAACCATTTTCAGAGGAGAATTTCATTGTACTCAAAGCCATAATGAAACCGGTTCTTTCCCAAATGAGATCTGTGGTCAGTCTGTAAATTGAATTCTGTCACTGACCTGTAAGAGATCCTTGGATCCACACGAAGTTCAGTGCTCGACAAAGCCACAGCTCCGGCCCTGGCAGCAGCACCTCCCCAGGATCCGGGCTCTTGGATGGATATCTAGATTAAAATCCTGGGTTTTGTAGGCAGCTGCAGATGGATTTGGATTCCATCCTTCTTACTCATTTTGAAGCTTGGTTAAGTTTGAAGCAGAGAAAAAAACCCAACTCAGTTATCATTTCTAGCTGTCAGGAAGGAATTCTATCAGCTCCATCCTCCAGAAGGAAATCCACACTGTCTAGCAGTAATCAGTTCCATTTGTGACCCTCCCAACAAAACCCTTTCTGTCTGTGATTTGTATTCAGCTTAGGACACGCTGATTTCAGACCCTCTGCGGATTTTAACGTCTCAACAGCCTTTTTAATTTTTAAATACAAGCAAGAAACTATTTGGCAGGGTCTGAATCTGAAGCAAAATCTCAGCTGCACTGGGCTCACAGCAAGGCAGGGCACTCACAGACAGCTCTGTTTGCTCAGTTTAGCTAAGAATAGGACATCAGTAAAAAATATTTTAATCAAACAAGCATTGTGTTTTGAAGGGAACTTTCAGCTTTTTTGGCCAATTTGAGAGGCATGTGATGATCTCATGGTGTGGCAGCTGGAGAGCAAATGAAGCTGCAGCTCTGAGCTCTGATACTGGGCTGAGCTCTGCTGGGTCGGGGTGTGGGAACTCCCTCAGCTTTGGGATTCAGAGGCACCATCGTGGAAGGGACTGAACCTGGCAGCTCCAGGATGGTGATTCAGGACACAGAACCTTCCAGTCCCACCTGGGCCAGGTTTCACCACCAATGTGTGAAGGAATTCGCTGCATTTCAGTCCAGCCCAAAAACCAGTCCCCAGTTATACAGCTGGCACTAATTGGATCCTTTTTTGAGCTTTTCAGGAGAGAGGCCGAGGTTTGAACAGCATGGAAACAGAACTGTGCCATGAATTCCCCAGAAGAGCCCCATGGATGCAGTGCTGCAAGAGACTCACGTGGCATCTCAAAAAATACAGATTTCAGATTCTACGACTTCTGCAGTTCTCAACTTTCACCAGCATTCAAATTCACCTACATTAAAAGAAAATTAAATTGCCCTCTCCAACAAAAAGCAAACCACAACAAAGCAAACATCCTCCAGCAAACTATTCCCTTGAATCCATTAAAAATTGCCAAGTCAACGTTCCAGTGCCCGCTGCCCATCCCGGGCTGCCAACAGCACGAGTGGCACTCTGCGCTCCAGTGGCAGGAACTGCATAACAGGCCAGGAATATTTCATATTCTAACCATATTTCACATGCCAACAATAAATCACAATCCTTCACAGCTGGGGTTCTGTGAAGGGAAGGAAAAGCCCCCACTGAAAACACTTCCATGAACCATAAATATTTTAGGAGTTCTGTCCCCCATGTGGGGATGGTGCAATATTGGACACAACTCTGCAGACAGGCAGAGCAGGAGCTGATGAACCCAAGGGGTACAGGAGGAATTACTCAGGAATTTGTTTTAATAGGTGAGCAGATCAGAAGAAAAAAGGAGTCACTGTTATGGCCCAGTGGGCAGGAAAACCTGGGACCAGCTCGGACTCTGCCTGATTTATCACTAACAAAGAGAAGTAAAATTGAATATTGTATTTCTCTGTGTATTTTTTTAGCAAAGCATTAACTAAATCAAAAGCATTAAATTAATTCCCTTTAGGATTTATAACTGCTATAAGTAGGAGAAAAGTGCAGTCCTATAAAACGCCAACAGGATTTTACCATGTATTGTCAAACAGAATTAAACTGCAAATAAAAGCCCTACTATGGGACACTTTTAGTGCAGAAATTTCATTATCTGTGAGTAACAAATAATAAAGGATCATAATGAAAAGAATACAGAAGAAGGAGAACAAAGCTGATCCCTAGCCACGCATACAAAATGTGCCTGAATGCTTCTTGGAAACTCCAGCAAACCTCAAAGTGTTTGATGTGCTCACACATCTCTGGAAAACAAAAAAAAAATTCTTACCACCATATAAATTCTACAGCAAGCCAATTTTTAATTATACCTATCAAAATAATAATAAAATCCCAGCAGTTTCATTCAAGCTGTTTGAATCATGGAGACCACCTATGCAAATATCCACACAGCATTTGAATCTCCAGGTAACTCCTGCCAATTATAAACAGGGACACTTTTAAAAAGGAATTACAAGGGTAATTAATCATTTTCACACACAAAGGTAACAAGGTAACATCATGCAGCGGTTTTAAAAGCCTCCTACTTTCTGCATTTATAGTCTGCTTCATTTGTGCCAAGGTTGGAAAAGCAGATTTCAATTTTAAAAGAGGGAGAGAGGAAAGTGAAAAAACTTCCAGCCTTCCCTCTGGTCATTCCATGTGGGTATTTTGGGATTCAAACATTAACAAGGGAATATTCTGCTGTTAAAAACAGGCTACAACAATATGGGCAAGGATGTTGCACAAACGTTTTCATGACTGTGCTCTCATCTACTCTGTCAAATGGTAAATTATTTGAAAATACCTTTTAGAAATATATAGTTCTACTGAGGGCCCAGTTAGCTTGACAAAAAAAAAAAAAAAGCATTATTTATCTTTTTGCTGTCAGAGTTATAGAAAGCTTGAATTCTGCAGTAATACACTGAAAATTGTAATTAGAGAGGTGGCACAAATCAACAGAGGAGGAGAGCAGGAACTTCTCCCTCCCTCTTCTTCCTGAGGATGACAGCATCCAGCTGGGAGGAGAAAAGCAGAATTTTTGTGCAAAAATTCCAACATTTCACAACGAAATTATTCTGCTGCTCTGCTTCTTATTTAACAGAAGCTGCCACAGGTTCACCAGCTATGAACAGATTCATAACCAACTTACAAACTGAGCAATTCCAGCCAGGAGCAGATCAGCACAAAAGTTCTGTATCAGAGCTGGACAGAGAGAGCCACGGGGCAGGAGAAGAGCCACGGATGCTCCTCATTGTTTCAGAAATAGTAAGCTGTGTGAGTAACCCAGTTGGAACACTCCTCCTTGGAACGTTTTGCTGAGCTGTGAGTTGTAAAAATAGATTTGTAAGCCTCAGACTTGTCCTCGCTGTCTGCAATGGATCTCTTGGTGGTGGTGGAAGCTTTATTGACTTTTCCTGGGACTGATGGATTCCCATTCTCTGAGGGGAAAAAGGAACAGAATGAAGCACGACAGCTTACAGCGGATAAAGGTATTTAAATAAAGATGAAAAACAGCGTTTGAAAATTAAAATATATACATTTTATCAGTTCTCTCATAAATATCTCCCATAACTGGGCTTAACAGCTTTTAGAAATCACACTCAAAATATATTTAGAAAACTTGAGAGAGGAATTCTGTAATTTTCTTGCACTGCAATTCAGACGTTTATTCCTCCAAGTGAAAAAGGCTCTTTAGCAACACAGAAATCCCCACCAGCCTGAAGTATTGTTTAGAAATCAGCTCTTAAATGCCAGAAGCTGAACTTGTGCCACACCTTTCCCCAGGGAATTCCTCTGTGCCCTTGATTCCTTGCAAAGTTTTGACCAACAACAATACTCAATAACCATCATTATATTATGATTATAAAATAATCATTTTAGATCTGTAGTGGGGAAATGCTCATCCTCTGTTTCTGATATCATTTTTCTCAGTGTATTTTATCTACTGCTACATAAAAATTCCTTTTTTTTTTTTACTATTTCATCTCCCAAGTTGCAGGATGGTGTTTGAAAAAGCCAAGTCTCTGGTGCAGAGAAATGAACACAAAAACTCAACATCCTGAATCAAACTCAGGCACAGGGGCTGCCAGGAATGGTGGGTGCAACCCCAAATCCTCACAAAACTGGGTGTGCAACCCCAAATCCTCATAGAATTCTGTGTGCAACCCCAAATCCTCACAGAACTGTGTGTGTAACCCCAAATCCTCACAAAATTGTGTCTAACCCCAAATCCTCACAGAATTGTGTGTGTAACCCCAAATCCTCACAGGATTGGGTGTGCAACCCAAAATCCTCACAGAATTTTGTGCAACCCCAAATCCTCACAGAATTGTGTGTGCAACCCCAAATCCTCACAGAATTGGGTGTGCAACCCCAAGTTCTCACAGAATTGTGTGTGCAACCCTAAATCCTCACAGAAATTGGTGTGCCATCCCAAATTCTCACAGAACTGTGTGTGCAATCCCAAATCCTCACAGAATTTGGTGTAACCCCAAATCCTGAGAGAATGATGTGTGCAACCCCAAATCCTCAGAGAACTGGGCGTGCAACCCTAAATCCTCACAAAACTGGGTGTGCAACCCCAACAGTTTCAAAAGTCACTTTTTTTTTTTCTTTTACACCCTCAGAAAATAAAAAAAATCATCAATATTATTAGAATTACGAGGTTGCTCAACATCCAGGAGCAGTTCTCACCATCTGGGATGAAATATTTTCAGAAGTCTCTCCTGTATAAAAGCAGACAGCAGAGGGCAGGTCAGGCACTGCTGACGGAATTTCGGCTTCTCCCAGTTTATCTACAGATCATCTCTCTCAGATTCTTCAAATTATTCTGCTTTTTGAAGTATAGGATTTAATTCTTCCCACAGAAACCTCAAACTGACCTTAAATGTACCCATTCTGTTAGAAAATATCAGTATGGGGACATTAAACAGCATAATAAATATTAAATGAAGAGAAGGCACATTTCTTTGCATTTAAGGGCTGCCAAGTTTACCCAAAGCTTCAAAGCTGCTGTAGGTTCAGCAGTGCATCCTGAAGTTCTGTTGCAGTGTTCCCAAGGACACACAGCAAATTAACAGGTAAAACAGAGGATTAAAAGTTAAATAATCAGGGTTTTTAAAACAAAATTCATCCAAATCAAGAGCCATAACGTAGTTTTTGATCAGCTGTACATCAGGAAACTGCAAATTCTCCTCCACTACCTCACACCAGGGAAACAGACACACCAAACCCATGGCGTAACAGGAAAATTAGAATCTCTAATGTAAATAAGAGAAAATAAGAATAAGTGTAAAAATAAGCGTAAAAATAAGTGTAAATAAGAATCTCTAAGCTCATAAAGTTTTCCCAACTTAAAGCAATATTAGAATGATATAAACAAGCAAACCTGGTCCCATTTTTCACATTAGGATTAACCACCAACCTGAACTTTTGGTGAAGATAATCTGCCTGTTTTCCCCAGAGCTGGAACTGACACAATCCTTTCCATTCTTAGCTTTTGAAGGACCTGGAGAATCTAAAAAAAAATTTAAAAAAATTTAAAAAAACCCAGAAAAATTAAATCCTGACAGCTTTAAGACTCCAAGACTCAGAGGGTGACAGAATTTGGAGCTGTTTTACCTGCAGAGGGCTCTTGCTGAGAAGCTGCTGCTGCTGCCTTGCCTTTCTTTGATTTCTGAAACAACACAAGCAGAAATCTGGTAATGAACTGAAAGGAGATAAAATTCCCAACTCCTATTTGATAGACACACAATTGAACTCAGCACATTTTTACTTCTGACCCAGTAGAACTCGTCGTTCTGCATTTTTTGTATTATTTCTACATGGAAAAAATAATGATCTTGAGAACCTTGCAGTTACATTAAAGAAAACTGTGCAGGACAAAATTGGATTTGTCTGGATTTAATATTTTGGTTTGCATACTTTGAAAGGAGGGTGAGTTAGGATTAACTGATAATCTGAACCCATACAGCAGGACAGTAAACTGAACTACATTAATAAGACAAAATTAATTGTAATCAATAAAGATGTTTTTCAATAAAAATTTCAGAAGAATCTGCAATCTTGTACCCACTAAATTCTGTTTAGTCCATAAAAAAATTCCCTCCTGGGTACCTGTCAATAACTGGATCCTCTGCAGGATTGTTTGGGAAGAAAAGATACAAATAGTTAATCTAATTTTTTGAAAAGTATCTGTGCAGTAGACTTTCCAAATTAATTTATGTTTGCACAGATTATAAAAAAACACAGAAAAAAGAAGAATCTCATCACTGGCTTTGATTACCTAAAAAGGAAGATTTATTAGACCAGTTATTGGCATTATTCTCACTGGATACATTCTGAATTGTGAACATGGTTTAACACAGCTGCACAAACTCAGAGAAAATAAATATATTGAATTCTGTTCTAAAGCTCAGGAGAAGCCCTGCTGTGAAGCAAAGGGTTAATGCTGCAGGGAAAAAATGCCCCAGCAAACGTTGCTGCAGAGCTGAGCCCAGGAGGGGGTGGCAGAGGATCAGGGCTCTCCTGCTGGCACATCCATGGAAGCTCATCCCAACCCAGCCCTGCCATGGGCAGGGACACCTTCCACAGGTGCCACCCAACCTGTGCCTGCCTTCAGGCACCTGGAAAACCCCACTGCAGGGGATTTCCACCTTTTGTTCCGGGTGCATTTCCAAAGCAAAGTCATTTCCCAGGTGTTTGTAACTCTGTGGATGCATAAATTCACCAGGCAAAATATTAGAGAGAGATTTCAGTATGGGCTCACTGACTGCTGAGCTTGAATCATTTTTTATTCTGGTCCCAGCTGCATCTTCCTGAGGTTTTATCTCATGGGGATGAAGGAAGGGAGTTTGTGCTTCCTGCTCCAAAACTGCAGGTGCACTGAGCCTGCTGGGAGGGAGGGAGAGAAGGAGGGAAGGAAAGGAAGGAAGGGAGAGAGAACGAGAGAGAGAAAGAAAGAGAGAGAGAAAGAAAAAAAGAAAAAGAAAGAAAAAGAAAGAGAAAAAGAAAGAAAGAAAGAAAGAAAGAAAGAAAGAAAGAAAGAAAGAAAGAAAGAGAAATCTGTATAGCAGTGCCAGGAGAGTGGGCATTGTGCTGACCCTGGGACTGGAGCTCCCAGGCTCAGATGTGCATGGTCAGCACAGGTTGGTTCCAGGGACCAGCTGGGGCACCAAGGTCACCACTTGAGGCTGAGGGATTTGCAAATCCTGTCCTGTAATTCTCCACTAACCAAACAAATGCCATTTGCATCTTCCCCCAGGGCACACAGGGACCAGGGCATGGTGTCCTTTTGTGCTGTCACCTTGCACACTCAGGCACTCTGCTGTGCAGAAATGGTGGGCAGCAGCACCTTCCAGATGACTCAAAATGATTTGACCCAAAGCTACAGGTGCTTTGTTAGGGCCCTGTTTCTAAAGAAAGCCAAGTGCAACCAACCACTCACTCATCTGCTGAGATCTGCAAAGGCCTAGCAATGAATTATAAAGTTATTTTTTTCCCCAAACTTTTAATTACCGAGTACTGAGGGGAAAAAAAAAGAAAAACCCTCTGAGCAGACACCATGAGATTATCACTCTTATGCCAGAAGCTATTGGACATGAGATGCAGAGACTGTGAAAAACAGGAAACAGAAGAGCAGGATTTTTATGGAAAACCATCCTTTTGATGTATTGCCCAGGCCTAGCCATGCTGCACTGGCACAGATGAATAAAGCCCCTGTGATGAGAAGGAATCATATGCTGCTCCCTGGCAAGTACACAAGCACTTTAAAACAAACCAGGGAAATATTTGCATGGCAAAATCAAGGGATGAAACCTCCATCTCAAGTCTCAGATGCTGCAAGCATCAGATAAGGATTTATGTTCCTGAGACCCAGCGATGTCTGAGCACCCTGGCCTGAGTCAGCATGGAAGGTTTGCTTGCTTTGGCAGCCTCCAGGGAAAAGCAACAGTGCTGACAGAATTCCCACATGCAGAACTGTCCTTTGACAGCTCAGCAGCACAGAATAACTCCCAGCTCCCAGGGCAGTGCAGCAGAGCTGCAAGGATTTGATTCCCGCTGCATTTCACTGGGGTACAGAAATGCAAAGGCTTCAGTTAGGGAATCAGGGGTGCAGGAATTGCTGAGGGCTGTGAGAACCACAGAACATGATAAATTTCCACACTCCTATGGCTCCAGAGATCCCAACATCCTGTTTCTGACAGAGGCCAATAAATGACATCTTATTTTATAAGATCAAAAACCTGACACCATCATCAGGAACTGCCACAAGAAATACAGGCATGATGTAGCTCATTACTAGAATGAATTAATTCCAAGAAAACCCTGAAATATTGCTGTAGGAGTCCATTTTACCCATTTAGAGTGCACAAGGCACTTCCTGCTGGTCAGGAGAAAGTTTAGGATGTACAACTTCAAGATGTTATTGGCCAAATACACCAAAAAACCCCACTGCTTTTCCAAGTAGTGTTTAAATACAATACAGCTCATGGAATAAATGCCTCCATCTTTACAAAGATCAGCAAATCTAAGAGCAGATTCACTGCAGACAAGAATTCTTCCAGTTTTATAATAAATAATGTATAAAACATCTTACATATAATTATAATATAAAATAAATAAATAAACCAAATAATGTAATGTAATATAATATAAATCTTACTTTTTCTAATTTACTTTTAAGTCTTCTTTCCTCCATTCTTTTCTTCAGAATTTCCACATCTTCTTTGTTACCATTAATGACAATCACATCCTCCTCTTGAAAAGGAACACCACACTTCATGAAAGAACAGAAAGGACAAAAATTGCAGTTTTATTTTTCTGTATCCTATAAACAACAGCCTGAACGAATTCTTTTTTTTATATATTTGTGTATTTTCTGTTCATGGGTTCCTTGTTTTTACTGGCACAAATGTACTTAGAAGTATTCCTAATTAGAATCTACTCAATTTTCTGAACCCCACAGCTAAAACCCAAAAGTACTTTTTGACTTTTAGTTATGAGTGCATTTGATTAAGACTTTGATGCCATTCTGCTCTACAATTTGGCTTTCAACTTAGTGAGATAAGAAACAACAACAAGTGTTTTATTTATTTATTTTAATTTTTTAAAAAAATTTTACTGTGGGAATAAAAAAGGGCTCATAAAAGCAGAATAATTCATTACCCTTGCCTTGCTGCCTCACTGGGTTGTATCACAGAGACCATACCCTTATCTGATTTATCAAACACTCCCAAGTTTCCAACTACTTTCACAAATTAATCTGGATAATGGCTGTAATGTGCTCTGTGTACTTCCACATTTGTTTCATGGTTGAAGGCACAGATGTTTCCCTGTGCCCATTTGCAATCATTTGATGTACCAGCACATTGACCATGATGTTTTCTTGTCTAAGATCTCAATTTGCTTTTTTTCTTGTTGTTTTTTTTTTCTTGTTTTTGGTTGTTTGGTTGGTTTTGGGGGTGTTTTTTGGTTATTTTATTAAATGCAGAAGCTTTCTGCTAATCTGCAAGATTAATTTATAATCCTGCCTCTGCCGTTACTCTTCTTTTTTCTAAACAAAGGTTTAGAAAGGTTACTCCTGTATTTGCAGTAGAAATTAAGCAAATGAAAGGACACACGGGCAGGACTTTGCTCAAGTGCTGAGCACAGCTCCAGAAATGAACCTGGGGTGAAGTGGTGGGAGAGGAGAGGAGAAAACAGGGCTCAGAGAGAGGTACAGGACTGAGGGCAGGAGGAGGGGAAGTCACACACAAAAAATGGGGAACTAACCCATATTTTCCCATTTCTACTCTGTGAGAAATCCCAGCCTGGTGTGATCTCATGCTTGGGAGTGAGAAGGCTCCAAAATCAAGAATTTCAGTTTTCATTCTGAGGCAGGAGCTGGCAGCTGACTTGATTTTAAAGAAGCCCCACAAACTCATTTCTAGAAGCCCCACAATTTCTTTTCTAATAGTTTTCCCATTGTTTCCTAATACAGCATTTTTCAAACGTATTTTGTCAGTAGACTCTGATTTCATTAAATGTTGCATTTTAAAAGAGCAAGCAAATCCAGTTCCCATCTGCAAAACACAGGTGGAATTGTTCAAAACTGAAAAGTATTTACAAGAAACAAGGAAATGAAGGAAATGAAATCTTTCCACTCCCTGAAACAGAAAATTTTTTGCCATGACAACATTGGATTATGTCAAAGACCATACCCTTCCAAACAGCTTAATGAGACAAAAAGCAGAAAGAAGTTTCAGTTTTGCAAATTCAGATGTTTTTTCAGATCAATTAAGGTATTGGGGCAGATGTTTGTTTTATGATATCACAGGGTCTCCTCTGCTGTACCTTGTTTATCTTGGGCCTTTAAATATATCTAAAGGTACTTGCTGTAGTTCTTAGCACCTTGTAAAGAGGACATTCCTAAATGACATAGTTCTTATCTTTCTTGAAGTATAAAATGCAGGATTTTTAAAGTAGTAATGAACTCTTTAATTTAAGATGACTTCCTGAATTCTAGAGTTTACAGTTTCAGCTGCCAAAGACAAGAGTTGTACATTATTTCTTGCTGTAAACTACATTGATGCAATGATTTTTTTTTAATAGCATCTAAAACGTAGTTCTGTGCATGACTACTCCAGCCTTAATGTAATACAAATAAACAACAGGCAAATACGTTTTCATATCTAAATGTTTACACCAGTGCTACAGCTTAATGTCTTTAAAGAAACCTACTGGCTCTTTCCCAAATTTTAACAATGAATTCCTGTCAGTTCTCCAGAACATGATCATTACCAGGAAATGCACAATTCCCACCAGGATATGGGACATGGATGGCCACAACCTGAGTGTCCCTCGTTAAAAATGGACATTTAAGAAGATGATTGAACATCCCTGGACCATCCCACTGTTCATTTCCCAGCCACACAAGCTCACGTATTAAAGGTTATTCTTGCTTGCCACAGTTAACTAAAACTTGTTTTGAAAGAGAGAACTTTCCAGAGGTTTAGCCATTAAAAGTTCAGGAGTGTAAGATTTGCTGAACGTGTTTTTTTACATTGTCACCCAACCCAGACATGCAATGGGTCAGAGAGTAGAGGACAACTTGGGAGCAGTGGAAATTTCCCACCCAGTAATTCACAGAATGTGAACTTTCACTCAGGAGCTGCAGCTTCTACTTCAAAACAAGTTCAAGAAAAAGCCTCAATTTACAGAGTTTCTCTTAGAATCAGAGATAATTTTGTACCTGTCATATCTGCAGCTGTGCCTTAACTACTTTGAGGTTCTCTCTCCATTTATTTCTGACCAACTTGGTATTTTTATCAGAATGTTTCCTCATAATCCCAGCACATTTAAGCTCAATTTTCCACTTATAACTCCTCTAAGAACCTTGAAAAGGCTGTAACAGCAAACTGTGTGTGCAGGATGATTCAAAGCAGTCTGCTCCACAGCAGATTTACTGTAAAGTAAAGCACACCTTTATGGCACCAGAGAACAGTAGGGGTTAACCCCTCCTTGTGCATTTCTGCCTCTGGTTCATTTTACACACTTTTATAATTTTACAATTCTGCCCTTGTTTGTTTGCACTTATAAAAGTTACAGTTTTAAGGGCCGGAGTCTTACACGACTTGTGGTTTCTTTATCTCAGGGTTACAAACACCACACATGTTCATCTCACACACCTCACGTTAGTGCTACAAGATTTATATTCTGTTTATAGCTGTGCTTTATTATTACACCCATCTGTTTCCTATCCTTTACCACACAAACTGTTTTTCTAGCCTTTTGTATCAGTTCTTCTTTTTCCTGGCCCACTTTTACTTCCAGAAGTGTTGTGGACACAACAGTGACACTTCAACCTCTTCCTCATTTATCCCCTCACCCCCTCAGGGCCAGAGTCCATTTTGCAGAAGTGGCAGCACTTACATTCAAACCCTTCCTATCTTATCTCCTCGGCCACTCAGACCTCGATCCCTGTTTTGCAGAAGTGGTTACATTTATAAGAGGCACTCACATTTCATTATTTCGCTAAAGTACACTTTAATTCTAACTTACAAGCTGCTTTATCCTAAGTGAGGTCTGTGTGTTTTTCAAGGAGAGCTTTCATTTGTTCTCGTCTCAGCTTCCAGCCACTGGAAATGCCCGGCAGCAGCAATAATAATAATAATTCCCTGCTGGAATTCTCGGTTCTCGGAAAGTTTCGGCAGGCGAATAGTTAAGGGCCGGGAGAGGAGGAGGAAGAGGAGGAGGCAGGCTCCCAGTGCTCCCAGCCCTCCCAGCCCGCGGGCTCGGCTGCCCCAGCACCGGGGCACACGGGTTAAAGGCTCGGGGGCACAGCAATTCTCCAGCTCCTCGGCATTAAAATCCCTGCACTCTCAGCCCTTCGCAGGCAGAAGTTTCCTGCGAGGCAGAGCTGAAGGCACCGGGAATTCCCGCAGCAGAAATATGCTAAGCACTGCGGGGAGGCGGGATGCAAACATTCCCGATTAATGGTTAACCTGGCACCGGGATAAGGGACGAGGCTGCTGCTGAAGGACAATGAGACCCTGCGTTTATCTTTATTATGCTGCCGTCTCCTGGCTAATTCTGGACGAGGTAAGGCTGCATCACTTGCATCGCAGCATTCAGTTTCTTGCTTTTTTTTTTTTTCCTTATGTAAAGTGGGGATTTTACTTAGGGAACACTCAAATCTGCAGTAAGGTTAATATTTTTTTCCCTTCTTTACCTTGTGACTGATGCGCAGAAGGATGGAGGTCATTACTACTAATTGTTTGTATTATAAAAATCACAGTATTTATGCAACTTATTTGTCTTTACAGCTCTGTAACTTAAGGGTTTAAATAGCTTCCATTGTATTTGTTTTAAATTACTATGAGGTCAAATACACAAGAAAAAGGTAACAGGAAAAATAGCAAAGATGAACACTAAAACTTTATAAATCTGCTGTATATGTATCAGTAAATTCTAACGCAGTGTTTTTAAGTAAGAATTATTTAAATAATTGGGTTTGATGGAGAAATGTTTTTACTCAATGCATCTCAAAATCCAGAAGCAGAGTCTGTATTCTGACCCCTGTTTAAACAGAAAACAAAGCAATGGAAAAAGCACTTAGAAGAACTGATTTTAACATTTTTTAGAAGATTGAGATAGTCTTTCTCTGTTTATAAACTGTCTACATTAATGCCTGCATAAATACCTTTCAAACAAACAAACAAAAAAAATCAGCTATAAAAAAAGTTGAACCAAGTATTTAATGCTTTTTCAGCATTTCATTAGAAGATGAAGCATTCCCAGATCATTTGTCTCACTGAATTACGAGGTCGTATGAAGCAAACTTTATCTAAAGTTTAATATTATAGGCAAAAGCAAAGAGCACAGAGAAAACAGAACGTTTTGAGGTGCAGTGATGCAGTCCTAAATGCAATCGCAGGGAGAAACAGCAAAAAGCAAAACCGAGTTGCTACTACAAAATGCACAGCCAAGGATGTGCTAATGGGGTCTCAGGGAGCTGAGCTGACATTTATTTCCCAGGCTTTTTCCAGGCATCATCATCATTCCCCTTTCCTCTAGAGTTTACTTGGTTAATTGAGATGGAGTATCTTAGGCTTACAACAATTTTCTGGTAAGTTATATCCTTCAAAGCATCCACAAAGGTGCTTGAAAATCCATACTTTTTTTTTTTTTTATTCCTCCAAGAATGTCACACACTACTCGGAGTTTAAAAAATTCATACAACTTCATCATCCAGATTTAGAAAACCTGTGCATAACATAAAAAAATTGCTGAGTTTCAGAGACATTCTGCTAACTAAAAATACCTATCATGGCACTTGCATAATAAGACTCAAGGGCAAGAGAGTCCCAGACAGGGTTATTATGGACAGTGAGCATTCCCAACGGGATCTCTTGCTCCTCAAGGGCAGGAGGAAATTTGGGAGAATATTTGCCAGCAGATGGGACTGAGAGGATCTTGCTTAAACAACAAATTTCATATCCAGTGGCACTGTCAGCTGCAATTCCAGCTTTAAACCTGGTCAAACCCTACGAAAAAGCCACTGCTTTTATTCCATAATATCCCTGAGGCTGAAAAATGTCAAAATCTGTTCTTGCAGGCCAGGCTCCATCATTCAGCCATTCCCCATAAACATGTTAACACTGGAGAGGAATTGCTGCCTCTTACCTGATTATGGGGTGTTTGTGTGCTTTTATGCTGCCATAAAAATACAGTTTCTAGATGTCACACAGTCCAGTAGGAAAAAATCCATTGTAAACACTTAAGAGCCTGAAACAGCCTCAGAAGCTATTACTTGAAGGGTAATAAAAATTCAGGTGTATGAAACATGGAGGTTCCAGCTTGGCTCCCTAGAACTACACTTTTCAACCTGTCCAAAGTGTATTTAAAGAAAAAAAAAGCCCTGCCAAGCACCCTCATTCTGGACAGATTCAGAGAATATTCCCAGTTGGAAGGGACCCACAAGGATCACTGAGTTCAACTGCCAAGTAAATGATCTGAACCCCCAATCTTGGTGTTGTTTCATATTTAATCAGGTATAAAATCCCAAATATTTCTACAGTTGCCTGCTATTTTTAGTGTCATTCTTACATTTGGAATGAACCTTGCCAGTGACATCCCAGAGATCTCCTGATGTTCATTAATTCACAGGAATCTCAATGTTGCTCCTGCCAATTATTCTCTCAGAATAAAGAGTTTGTCTGAGTTCAGCTGCACAGAAATCAGTGTTTCCACAATTCCAGACCCTGTAGTCCTCACAGAAATCCCCTCTGGGCTCTGGCACAGCATGGATTTCATTTTTAATGCAAAAATCCTGCTTTTCACCTTGCAGTGGCAGCATCCCTGTTCTCCTGCTTTCTGCACAGCATCCAAAGGTTGACACGGACTCGACTTGCTGCAGCTTTTTGTTCAGATGGATGGAAAGCTCCCATCAAGGTTGTTTACCCAGTAAATGGATCCCTGAGGAGCTCAAAGGCAAAAATATTCTCCTGGGAGCTGATTTCCTCATGTTTTTCTTTGAGCTGCTGAAAGAACATCCCAGGAAAATGGACGAGCCCTCCACCTAACACACAGCTCTCCTTTCTGGAATGCTCAGTGGAAAAGAGGCACCATTCCAGCATGAAATCCAGTGCATACCAGTAAGGACCAAAAGATAAATAAATTCTTTCCCTACAGCCTAATAAGATCTTCAAAATGTGGGAATATGGAGGATCCCTTCCCTCTGTTTAATTAGTGTTCTTAATGCTTTTTGAATTTTATATCTCATTGCTACTTTAACTACAATGCCTTCTTTACTTTCAAGCTTTTAAGGGAGATACTGTTTCTTTATTAAAAGAAGTATTTATTCTTTTAAAGTTTATTCTTCTAAAAAGAAGTATCTTCCACTTCTTTCTAATGAAAATCCTTGAGCCTTCTAACCACAGCAGCATTCCTCTAATGAAGCTACCTTTATAAAAATCTGTTTTCCTCTGTTCCTGTTTTCTCATCAAATACCTCATGATTTCGACAGCTGCAAAGTGTAAAATATTTCAAGGTGAAATGCAAATTTTGTTTTAAAAAACCACTGAATAAAAGAAGAGGAAATTAATTTCCTTTAAAATAGAATGAAAATCTTTAAAAATTTAACTGTTAAGCTTAACGGCAGCTGATGGACATTCTGCTTGGTATTTTTCTCTAGGAATTTTGCTACCAAGTGCTTCAAGGATAAAGGCTTCATGTAATTGCTGTGGGATTCAGGACTGCTGCACTCTAATTCTTCTGATTGTTCAACAAGGTAAAGGTAAGGAAAAAAAAAACACAATGGAAAAACTCCTGTGCTAATAGTGCTGGAAATTGGTTATCTCAGAATGGCAGTGCTGGCAGTTGTGTCCTTATCTCAGGGTATGCACAAATACCAAAAATAAGAAATGAGTGTTGTCCCCTTGTTCAGTTTTCCAAAGCACAAAGATGTCAGAGGAAAAAAAAAATTAAAAATCTCAAGAGTCAGCAACATTTGCTGACTTTATAAGGAATAAAACCCAGTGTATTTTGTGGATTGCGTTTTAGTCTCTTCCTTCTGTTTATTTAATAAATTTTCTGTTGATTTAATTTACTGAATTCTGATCCCCTGGCGGAACTTCAAGTTTCCCAGGCCTTGAGGAAATCTCAGCAGCAGCTGTTCCTGAGCACTCAGAGCTCACCCACCACCTCAGAGCACTGGAAACTCCCACCTGAGGGGCTGAGCTCCCCTTGGTGAAGCAGTGAAGAATTCAGAGCCATCTGGGGTTCTTTTTTATCATTTTTGAGATAATTTTGTCCTGAAAAGACAAAATTCCTGCCTGGTGGCTCTGCATTCCCAGGGGCTGAGTGCACTCAGTTGGGCACACACAGTTCCTCCTGGTAGTAATCCCAACAGTTATAAATGCAGCACTAACGTGGCATCTATTGAAAAAAAATAAAGAGAAAAGTTCTCTCCCTCCATCTCACTTTTCCTTTCAGATGATCTGAATGTTTAATTGGACTATGGTAAGAAGAGAGTATCTGGAAGTAAAAGATGAACCCGCTTCATGCGAAGAAATCCAGAGTTTTAGTGTTTGTGGCTGTGTGTATGTTCATCTACACCTTCATTTACCTAAAGGTTCCACTTTATGATGAGTCAAATGACCAAAAATACCGTGTCAAAAGAGCAGAGTGTGGTTTCTACCCGGATGAACTTTGCTCAGCTCTTTTCGTGGGGAAACCTGCAGCCTTTAAAATTGGAAACTTTTGTCAGAAGTCCCTCCAGCCCAAAGCACTCAGCTGCATTCAGACTTCCTGCAGCTGCTCCACAGTCCCGAAGACTCTGCATTTTATCACCAAACCACTGTCAGAGGAAGAAGGAAATTTCTCCTTGGCGTACATTATTACGATTCACAAGGAGCTGGAAATGTTTGTGAGGCTGCTCAGAGCTATTTATATGCCTCAGAATATTTACTGCATCCACATTGATGAAAAGTCACCCAGAGATTATAAAACTGCTGTACAGAACATTGTTAACTGCTTCGAAAATATATTTATTTCCTCAAAAAGAGAACATGTTGTTTATGCGGGGTTTTCAAGATTACAAGCTGATATTAATTGCATGAGAGACCTCGTTAACTCCAAAGTTCAGTGGAATTATGTCATTAATCTGTGTGGTCAAGATTACCCGCTGAAAACAAATAAAGAAATCATAGAATACATAAAAAGTAAATGGAATGGTAAAAACATCACTCCTGGGATAGTGCAACCCCTTCATGTGAAGCACAGGACAGAGGTCAGCTACAGGGAGTTTGTCCATTCTGGAGTGCCCTACGTGTATCCAGCAAAGATCAGGAAAGCTCAGCCTCCACATAACCTGACCATTTATTTTGGCAGTGCCTATTACGTCCTCACAAAGGACTTTGTGCACTTTACACTCAGTGATGCCCGGGCAAAAGCTCTGCTGGAGTGGTCGAGGGACACCTACAGCCCTGATGAGCACTTCTGGGTCACCCTCAATCGTTTACCTGGTAAGAGTTTGGGCATTTCTGCCACAAATAATCCCAGCAGGGCAGGGAGAGGCTTTGAGCTCCAGCTCGGAGCTGAACAGCTCTGAATTGCAGAAATAAAGTCATTTCTTTAGCTTTGGTGCTGCCCCTTTTGAAAAGTCACATCTGGCTGAGAAACAAAGCTTGCTTGCTACTAAATTGCTACTTCAGTGCAGAGTTAGAAAAGTTAGGAGTTAGAAAAATTCTGGTTAAAAAGTTTTTTGCTGCATGGAAGCTTTTGCTCTCAAGGAACAAAACATAAGCAATAATACTGAGAGTGATATCTGTTCTTATGGCATAAATACCTGCAAATAAATACTTAATGTAGCTGCAGTTAAGAAGTGTCCAGCAATGAAAATTTTCCTTTGTAATAAGTAGAAAAGAATTTTATCAGAGCCTTTTGTTTTTAAAGATGCTCCAGGGGCTACACCCAATGCAGGCTGGCAAGGAGACCTAAGAGCCATTAAATGGAAAGATCAAGAAGGACTCTCACACAAAGGCTGCAAAGGTAACGTGAATTTTGATCATGAACTTAAATTTGATTCACTGATGAGCATTAATTGGTGATTACATATTATTTAAACCAGCTGTTAAATGTGCCTCAGTGGTCATATATAATTTATTTTGGAAGCATTAAATAAAACAAGGCACCCTATAAATTACTGTACTATATCCAACTATGGAGATTCTGAGATATGTGTTATATTAATATATATTAGCTACATATTTTATCTCTTTTGAGATGAACACAGTATCCATACACTGACAACCCTTCTTTCAGCCCCTAATTACCAATGCACTAATTACCAATGCACTAATTTGACTGATCAGGTCTCAGTGGAGGGGCTTTACCTGACAAGGATGTTTGTCAGGTACTTCCATCAACATTGGGGTTCAATCCCTTCAATCTGAGCAGCAATAAAAAAGAATACTGCTGACCACATGGAAAGCAGAGAGAAATAATTAAAACCTCTAAGTGTGCATGCTGAGCCCAGGTGTGATTGTGCAGGGAATCCCAGTAGGAAATCAGAACATCTGATGCCCAACTACAAGATTTTTATTAAGCAGAGCAACATGGGAAGATGCTGGAGGTAACAAACATCTATTTATGTAAAACATAAACCCAAACCCTTGTCTTTATAATAGTGTAGCATTATCCTCCAGCTTGATTTCTGTGCAGAAATCAAAAGGTAAAAAAAAAGTTTCCTTTCATCTTCCTGCTGTCGCCACACCTCTCCAATTTGTCCCTGCAGGTCATTATGTCAGAGACATCTGCATTTACGGC
>VWYN01021696.1:32987-64907 GCA_013400075.1 Hippolais icterina | reverse complement strand
CTGTTGTGTTTAGAAAGCTGCAACAATGAGTTATACTGGAAATAATGAAGGTCAGGTTGGCTCTGAGGTGTTCTAGTTGAAGATGTCCCTGCTCATTGCAGGGGGTTGGAGTGGGAGCTCCAAAGTTCCATTGAACTCAAACCATTTTTATTCTGTGATCCACACTGAGCTGGGTAAAATGCAGGTGCTGGAAATTGGTAATATTCACTTCAGAAATGGAGCCAGATTGTTTTCCCAACACTGACATTTATTTAGGAACAGATAATTTCAATTTTTTCCCCTCTATTTCTTTGGTAAATATATCATCATGTTTATTAGTGGCTTTAGTCTGCTCTTTGGGGGAAGACAAAGCGTTTAGCAGCAGATCTCAATTTTAATGCATGAGAGTCAATTCAGCTTAGAAGAATTCCCTTTTGCTAAATGAGTCTATAATGTTTATTGTCTCCTGAGAGTTTTTCCTCAAGTAATTTCATTAGTAAAATATTTCAGGGAGAGCCAAGCCCAGGAAAAACAAACAAACAAACAAAAAAAAACCCAAACAAAATTTAAAAATAAAATATGCTGCTATCTTAGTTTAACACAGTTTGTGTGTCTATATTTTTTAGTCAGATTTTCAATGTCTGAGGCCAGTTTTAAAAAGTGTGGAGAGTGTTTCCCAGGAGTGCCAAGCTGGTTTATCCAGTTACCAAAACCATGTTGGCATTGGGCAGGGCTGTGACCCCAAATTGACTGGGGTGCCAGCCAGGCACATCCCTGATTTGGGGTATCAGAGCAATATTTCACCAATCAAACAGGTCCTAAAATTGGGTGGGTTGGTTGAGCAGTAGGTCCCTAATTCCTGGAAGCCTCTTGGAGTGGAGGAAGAAGCCTGAGCTCCTGGTTTGGCTCTTTGTGGGGTCCCTGGAAGCAGCTGGAACCTTTTTGGTGGTGGCCCTGTGCTCCAGGTGTGCCCCAGGCTGGGACCTGGCTCCTCTCAGCACACGGGGTCTGGCAGCAGAGGCAGCAGCACCTCTGGGGTTTGGGGGGCTTAAGTTTGAGTTTTCCTGTATTTGAGGTTCTGTGGTGCCCAGGGTGCAGCTCTGAGCTCACAGTCAGTGTCACTCACAGAGNCAGCTCTGAGCTCACAGTCAGGGTCACTCAGCTCTCTGCACACAGCAGGGACACAAAACAAATCCTTGTCCTGCTGCACACCAAGGACAACTTTCAGCCCAACAGCACCAACAAGGGTGGCTGGAGGGAGGAACAAGAAGGATGGGAGCTCACAGCCTGGAGCTGTAATTTGAAAATTAAACCCCAAAATGCAAATGGATCAAAACTTATAAAAGTGTAAGACTTTTTGACTTGTCAGTGACTGATTGGCCTTTCTGTGTCCATTTTGTGACCATTTTGGGCCCATTTTATGACCATTATTAGTTCATCTTAGGTGTATCCCTGGCCAGGCTCTTGCCCTGCCCAAGCTGTATCCTAAAGGCCTTTCAATGAATCTCTACTTTATTCTCTGGCTCTGTCCAGTCTCTGTTCCACCTCAGCCTTCCCAAGGCATCAGGGGAGGATGAACCCTTCCCTGGGCTGGGGGATTTACACTGTGCCACCCATGGCATCAGCAAGGCAGGGACTGCGCAAGGAGCATGAAATGGAGGTGATAAACCATGAGTTGTCATCATTCTCAGTTGAAATTGGGAAGGGGCTGCCCCTTCATCTCCCCTGCCATGAGAAAGGTTTCACAGCCTCTCCTCAGATCGCCGTATTTAGTGGTGAATTAAAAATGGGAATGGAAAGAATTTGCTGGGGCTCTTGAGAAGATGAATGATTGTTTGATGTGGTAGCTCTCCTCCTTCAGCCATGCTCTCCCTTTTATTGCCACTTTCTTTTTGAGTGAGGTGGGTGAGGAAATCCCAGAGCAGGAGGGGAGACCTCAGGTGTGGTGTCACAGCCTGGGCAGCTGGCACAGCTTTGGGTTTTCATGCATGCAGCTGCAGAGCTGCTTCCTTTTCCCTTTTTTTCATCTCAGTGATTTGCTCAGCTCTCTGTTCTCTGCACACAAAGATATTTCTGGAATTAAGTTCATGAAATGTTGTTGTTTTTTTTTTTTTCCTTGGTGATTGATAGATACAGATCAGCAGCTTCTGAGCAAATAAATCCCCCCCTCCTGCTTTCCCTGCTCAGCAGTCACCCAGAGGACTCATGCTGCTGCATTAATCTGTATGCAAGCAATCAGGTTGGTAATCTGTGCCAATAAAGGGATTTATGGTCTCTCAGAGCACAGAGGCTACATTCAATCTTGCTGACAGCACTAGGGTATGCCCCATTTAGCTGTTGGAAGACAGCAGGGTGTTTTTTCCTTGCTGACTTTAAAGTGATTTCTGTGACCTAAAGGACACGAGCGTGAGGAGGACTAAGGACTTTTAAAGCCCTTGGTACAGAATCTGTTTTGGAGTGCAGAAGGTGTCTCCAACACCTGCATGAAACTAATAACATCAGTCCTTCATATCCCTGAAACTAATCTTAAATTATGATCTGATGTCTGTACTTGCTGTGCTTGTCTATTCTCTTTTGATCTGTCTGTCATAGGTTGTTCTCACAGTTGTCTCTGCCATTCCCGAACCAAACTCTGCATTAGGCAGGTTCCCCAGCCTGGTTTCAGTCATGTCCTTCAGCCTTTCAGCCTGCCAGCTCTTTTTAAAAATTTTTTTAATACAATTATTATTTATTTTATTTCATCACTTGGTCACAAATCTACCAGATTGTGCTTCTGAAGGGTGAATGGAAGGTAACTGAGCAAAGCAAGGCTCACACCAGCTGTGCTGCTGTTTTTGTGTGGAGGGGTCTGCACTGCTGGGATTTGAGACAGAACCTTCTTAGCCTCTGCTTCAGCCACCTCTGGTGACTCCGTCTCCAGCCTTGGGATTAAATAATTCCCTGTATTTCACAATTCAGCTCAGCCTGGATGTGAAGTGGTTCCTGCAGGCCCTGCAGTGTTTGCTGCTGGGTTGGTTCTCCAAGGAGCCCAGACCCCATTTACATCTGGGATATCTGCAAGGAACCTCTCCATGCCATGTCCAAAAATGTGGTTTCTGGGTTGTTTTCTTTTTTGGCTGTGCTGGAAATATAATTTTACCTGAAGTAAAAGCTTGAGCAGGAAATAATTTATTTCTCCACACTTGTTAAACTGGCATTTAAGCTGTTAAGACTTTGCCTATAGCTGTTTCAGGTTCATTAGATCTGGGGTGTGACTTTGAGCTACCTTAAAGTGTTGTATCAAGTATTGACCTGCTGTGATTGTTGCTCTAAGGCTGGGTTACACTGATTTATTATTTAGAAGAAACTGGGAAAGTCTCTCTGGCAGATCCCACGAGGAGATTGTAGGATGGTCAAGAGTGAAGAGATGTCCCAGCTGGGTCAGGAGGACCATCTACACAACCTGAGTGTCACTGGGGCAGCTTCCATCAGCAGTGGGGTGGCATTGTGTCTTGCAAATCTAAATTTAATCCAGGTGACATTTAAATAAAAACAGTTCACTGCTTTTAAGAGATTGAATGTATCAGAATGCTCTTGGAGCAACCAAACTGTCTAGAAAAAGAGGGAAGGCTTTGGCTGAGAAAGACAAATCAAAGTAGAAAGGGAGGGTGATGGTTTTTCATTTTCCTGTCTGCAGCAGGGATGTGGGAGTCCAGCCTCATGGGAGACTCTTGTAGGGATCTGTTATTCCATGGAATTTCACCTGTAATAATTTTGTCCATAAATCCTAACATCCCCTCACACTCCATTACTCTTTCAGACTTTGGTGTGACAACACAACCAAACTGAGCTGCAAGAATAAAATCTCTAAAACTTCCTTGACGTCATCCCTCCGTGCTTCATCCCTTGCAGCTCCTGCAAGCTTTACCTCCTTCTTCAGCACACAGTCACTCCTCCTTCACTTTGACCCTTTTATAAAAACTACCAGGAAGCCCCAAGACCCAGAGCCTTCCCGTGTCTATAAACAGTTTAGGAAAAATGAAATGCAAAGGTTAGCAAGAGGCTTGCAGAGACTTTGTTAAACAGGTGGCTGTGTCGTGGTTTCTTATTAAATAAACAGAGCCGGTCTGGAAACCATCCAAGAGGCAAAGAGGTGTTGACATTCTCATTTTCATTGCTGCAATTCAAGTTTTAACTGTTTCTTAGCACTGAAAGAAAACATGATCGTGTAAATATTTATTATAGAATTGCAGTATGTTTATTATAGAATTGTAATTTATTTTATTATAGAATTGCAATATGTTTATTATAGAATTGCAGTTTATTTTATTATAGAATTGCAATTTATTTTTAAATATAATTGCAACATATTNATATTTATTATAGAATTGTAATATATTTATTGTAGAATTGCAACATATTTATTATAGAATTGTAATTTATTTTTAAATATAATTGTAGTATATTTATTATAGAATTGTAATATATTTATTGTAGAATTGCAACATATTTATTATAGAATTGTAATTTATTTTTAAATATAATTGTAGTATATTTATTATAGAATTGTAATATATTTATTATATAATTGCAATATATTTATTCTATAATTTTAATGGTTTTTGAGCATTAGTGACAGTGTTATTAAGCTGACTTTCTGTCTGAGCACTTCCTGGGGGTGAATATTCCTCCAAACCTGTGCCTTCCATGCAGGAAACAGCTGAGGGAAGAGATTCCCCATGCACTGTTAATTCACCAGCAATGGAAGATCAGGTTCTGGAAGATCTCTGACAAAGCCAAGGATCTCAAAGTTGAGCTTTCATAGCTCTGGGAAGAGGAATGAAAATGGAACTTGCCAGTACAGGCAGCACACAAAATACCTGGGACAACAACTTCATCCCTGGAGTGGGGAGAGATGTTTATTGAAAATAGAATAAGCCACTCCAGAGAGGCAGAGGCATTGCTAATGGCCCAAAGCTCAGGCAGTGATTAACACAGCATTCATTTTATCTGCATTTTATTCTTTCCAAGCTATATGGGGAAGAAAAACTTCTGGGGTCAGGAATGAGGAGCAGATTTTCAGTACCACGCTCAGCTGAATGGGTGCATAAATCCCATTAGCACTAATGGAAATCAGTTGTCTAACCCAAGTAATTGAAATTGTGTGCTGAATTTGCTTCCTTCCACAGTAGTAGGTCTGAATCCTTCCTCTTGGGTTGCTGTTGGTAAATAAAATGTGTTTTGTTGCTACCAGGATTATGCATAAAGGGAGTTGATCTTCCAGATTTGAAGGTGTAGTGCAGCTGCAGAGTCATCATCAGGATTTTTTGGGAAAGTTTGTCTGAGGAAGGTGGGGACAGGGGGATGGTGCCAGGCTGTGTGTGGAGCATCAGTTGATGTCCAGGAGATTGTATTCACGTGGCTCATCTTTGTTTCTTGCTGAGGCAGGATCACCTGTTTGTCTGTGTTTTCTAAAAAACTGTGATTAGGGACACGAGCCTCCAGGCTAGGTATAAAATTGCACCAGGCCAAGTATTGCTACTTTAAAAAAAAATTAGCTAGATTTAACCAGCCACCTTCTTCGTTTGGTAAAACTGGCTCTTCCTTGAGGGCTACCTTGAATTTGTTCTCAGCTTCCAGTGGGATTTAATGAAGGCCAGGATTATGTGAGTAAAGGGCAGCAGTGAGAGAGCAGCAGAGCCTTTACTGACCCCAGGTATTTTCCCTCAGTGAAACTGAGTAGCAGAGGAGTCTTCCAGTGGGTTACAGGCTCTGAGAACCATCGAGTCATGCATTTTTGCTCAGTAATTTGCACCTGCACCTACCCCCTGGAGTACCAGGGGGAAGAAAAACCTCATTTTAGGAAGGATGCACTTAGCTGGAACATGAAGGTCAGTAAAATACATGGTGTTGATGCCCCAGGATTGGACAATGCTGATTTGTCACAACTTCTACTGGATGAATAAATCATTAAAGTGCATTTTTTCTGAAATCTGAAAGGATGGTTTGTCATGTGGTCTGGAGGCACATTCAGTTCTGTCCATCAGCCCTCCTGCAAATGAGAAGTGTTGATTAGGACAGGCTTATTATTCCTGCTGTGTTAACACTCACATGAATGGCAAATACAATCCTGGTGGATCAAGGAATTACTGTGAAAGTTGCAGTTTTCAGACATTTGGGTATGGCTGGGAAATTTTTTACCCTTTTTTTTTTCCTCGTTTATAAACCCAGAAATGAGACTGTAGTAGGAATATGTGTAGAAGTTAACAACCCTTGTCAGATCACATTCTGCATGATCACATAGTGCAAGATCAGGTTTTACAAGCTGGAACAAAGTCAGTGTTGGTGACCCAGACACGAAACAACCACCCAGGTGACAACGTTGGTTAGGTGAAGGTAGAGAAGGGTTGAGTTTGCTGAAAGAGTTTGCAGGGTTCAGGCACAGCTTGAGAACACAGAAGTGCATAAAATGCCATATTATGGCCAGTTAGAAGGGGGACTGGTCCCAGTGAGCCTTCAGGTAAAAGGAAAGGAGAATCCATGCAGCCCTTTGTCTATAGGAGGAGAAGCCAGTCAGGGAACACTCTGCAGAAATTCCTCCACTGGCAGCACAGCTGGAGAGGCAGATAAATCTCCTTTTTCTGCAGAAGGATTGCATCAAGTGTCAGGCTTTGTAAACACCTGGTCTTCATGTCAGATCTGATGTGACTCTTTGGCCTGGAGCTCACAGACCTGATGAGGCTGCTGCCAGCTCTTGGGGTCTCTCTGTGCATCTCCTTAGTGCTGGGAAATCAAGAGTGACTTCCCTGAGCTCACCTTGCAGTGTGAGTGGGTTTATGGCGTTAAAACTGTTTCTTGTGGTTTATCAGTTCATGGGCTTTGAATTAACTTTGATCTGCGTTGATGTATCCATGGTGCTGACTGCAGACCGTGTCCTGCAGCACCATCAGGCATAAAATCACTCACTTGAGTAAAAAAAACCATACAGAAGCATGTTGAACCCACAGGGTCATCCCTATCAGCCAGGGCTCAGAGTTTCACAGCAGAGTTATCTTGGTGGGACATTCAGTTTTGTTATAATCTTATTTTTTGTGTGTTTTTGTGTGGCACATTAGCCTATCTGTGTTTTTGCTTGGCTTCATGCAAGGTTATGGTTTCATGTCCATTTGCTTATTCTGGCCATCTATTTTCTGCCAGTCCTCTGCAACACCCAGAGCATTCCATTTGTCAGGAGTCGACACTGAATGATGCTTTTTCCAGGGAAAATGGAATAAAAACTGTTGCCTTTCTCTCTCCAGCCACATTATTCTGCTGTGAGACCCAGAAATGATCAGGTGCAGTCAAAAGTGCTGCTTGCAAAGTCTTATTTTAGAGACCCTTGTGCAAAGAGAGCTCATGGACTTCACAGCTCTCTCTTGACTTGGGGCATTAGTGATCAATGCCAATGTCAACTTTCTCAAGGCAGTTTTTTAAAGCTTTTATTTTTTCTGACAGCTCCAGCTTATCAACTTTCATAAGGGTGCTCGTGTTCCAAGTTTGACACTTATTTTCCGTGGATGAATGTTATATCTTCACAGCAGCCTGCAGCTGAGTGTTGGAGATTTTTTAGATCATTACTTTTAGGGAAGACTTTGACCCAGATGTGGTAGTTCAGGAGACAATTACTGTCATTTTGTTGCCCACAGATTTATTTAGGCTGAGATTTTGGCATGAGTTTGACTATAACTAGGTGTTAACAGGTCAGGAGTGAGCTGCTCTCATGTGCAGGTAAAAGAAATATGCTTTGGCCATCCTGGTCAAGCTCTTCAGGAATCCCAGGCTGGCCTGGGATAAAGCTGTGAACAACAAAATAACTGAGTGTGAGGCAAGTGAGCTCTTGCTTGGCTCACCCCAAGCAGCCAAGACCTTCTGTGCCCTTAGCACTACAACATGTGTTGTTTTGATAAAACTGCATTGAGGGTAGAGAATGTGCAGCAATGGGGAATGGCTGAACCCAAAGGACTCTCTGTACCTTACTAAAAATAGCTTTTTTAACAAAAAAACCCAATATTTTTTGCAGTTCTGTTAGGGGAACAGGACAGCTTCACCAAATGTATTTAAAATGTGGGATTTCAAAAAACTCAGTATTTTTTGTGGTTTTGTTAGGGGAACGGGACAGCTTCACCAAATGTATTTAAAATGTGGGATTTCAAAAAACCCAGTATTTTTTTGCAGTTCTGTTAGGGGAATAAGACAACTTGACCAAATGTGTTTAAAATGTTGGCTTTGGGATGGTGCTGGAGGATGGAAGGATGTTGTTTCAGGTAGCAGTGGGTCCAAATGAACACTTGGCATGAGTAATCATAGAATCACAGAATGGCTTGTTTGAAGGGAGAATTAAAAATCAGAGTTCCTCACTCCTTGCCACCTTCCACACCCACCAGATCCATGTTTAGGAACAAGGATGTTGTGCAGGACTGAGTCAAACACTTTGCCCAATTCCAGGCAGATGTCAGCTGCTCTTCTTTTGTCTGCCAGTGCTGTAAGCCCATCCTAGGAGGCACCAAATTTGTCAGGCATGATTTGCCATTGCTGTCACCAATCCCCTCCTTATTTTCCTTGTGCCTTAGCATCTGCTCCATGATCTTGAGGCCACCAAGGTGACACTGACTGTGCCTGTGGTTCTCTGTGCTTTTTTTTTTACCTTTTTAAAAATGGAGGTTGTGTTTCCACTTTTATAATTAGTGGGAGCTTCAGTGGTGTGCCACAACTTCTCAAATATGATGGAGAGTGGTTTAGTCACTCCCTCTGCCAGTTCCCTCAGAGCCTGTGAGTATTTTCTCAGCTAAAGGAAAGCAGAGGACAGAAGGTGCAATTAAATATCTCTAGGAGGGACAGAATTGGAGAATGAGTGTGGTTTATAAATATGGAGGGGAGGATTATTTTGATGTTAAAAACTGAGAAATCAAACACCAAAATACACAGTTGAGGTCATATTTAATTATTCTTTTCAGTACTTAGAACATCTTGGAGAGGTTTGTCTTCATTTCTACATTCATTTAATAATTTCCATAGCACAACACAAGCAAGCTAGAGGTGTTTATGGAACCCTCAGATATTGTAAATTACAAGGCAATGCCAATTTATCTTGATTAAATGTATATGAAGTCAAGGTACAAAAGATGAAACTTTGTGTCTTGTACTGTCCTTTAATGTTTTGATTTGATTTGAAACATGTTGGCTGAAAAAGCAGCCCTGAATACTTCACAGGTCTGTAACAGGGTGTCGTGCTCCAGTCCCATTTCTCCATGTGGCTTTCTATTTTAAACAAGGTTGAATTTTGGTGCAGGGTGCTAAATATGTGTGGAATCACTGCACACTCAGGGAAACTGCCTCTGTGTTTTCTTATGCATTAAAAGGAAGTTAATTGCATTGCCAGTTGCTTCATTTGATCTTTTTAGAGGATAGACACAGTCCATTGTGGTTCATGCTGCAGAGTGAATCAGGATTTTTATGAATGTGAACAAGACATCTTAGTCACTTAAGAATGAGGGTTAGCATTTCTCAATCCCATTGAAGAATACAGGTGTGTTTTCAAAGTTCTGAATTTAAAGGCTGCAATTAAAATATTGTCTTCTATGTAATTTTTTTTAGCTGTCATTCCCCCCCACCCTTTCCTCAACTCTAAAAAGAATGAGAAAATAAAATAACAGAGCAGTAGCTCTTTCAGAATGAACCCTTGTCCCTAACGCAGGAATGATTTAATGCTTATTGTTCCTTATGCCAACCTAATTCTTCTAACTTTTGGCATGGCCGGAGAGTGAAGTCAGCCCAGATTTCAAATGCTCTTTCATTTCCAAAAGGGAATGTGATTTATACGTCCTGCAATGACTAGCAGGTATGGGGAGAGGTAAAATAAGGACACACTCCAGCAGGCAGCTGTTGCTCTAAGGTGAGGTTGCTTGTCCAGCTCAGGAGCTGAGGGGACCTGAAGCTGCTTGGTGCTTTTAGTGCAGGAGAAAATTTTGAAATCTTAACAAAATGAGGACTATTAAGTTATGTGCAGGATTCCTGTTGTGGCTTTTAAGCAGTAGCTGCACATAGGAATTGCTTTGACTTCACTTCTCCACAGTCCTGCCTACACACTTGGTGTGGTGCTAATGGCACCGTGTGAGAAGCCTTTGCAGGAATGGCTTCTGAGCACTGCAGCCAAACAAAATGCCCCCAAATTAATATCATCCTTGTTTTTATGTAGAGCAGAGGCATTGCAGCAAGCAGGATTTTACAGATAGCCTCCAGCTCTCTGCAGACACAGAATCACTTTTGTGGGCGTTCTCAGCTGAAGGCATTAAGTTCTGTTGGAGATTTGCTTTCTGCACGGAGTAAATCCCTTGTCTTAAATGTCAAAAGTGTCAAAATTTTGGGGGGGAAATAATAAATTGGAGGGGTTTTTAGTTAAGGTTAGGAATAAACTTTTCAGGAGTGCCTAAAGGAAGGTGCTGTGGGTTTGATTCACAAATGTTTAAATTAGGGAGGGATGATGAACGTTATAGAAATGCAAGGGTACCTCATTCTCCTGGCAGTCTCATTTACCAAGACTTCTGACTTTTTCCTGTCATTCTTACTGAGAGCTGCTGAGACCCTCGAGGGGCTGAAACACTTTTTTTGCATAAGCAGCCCAAAGCTGCACAGGAACAAATTTAGCCAGCTAGGCGGCTTCTCCTGAGAGCAGCCTCCCACAGCTTGTCTCAGCAGTAGTATTTGCTGAGGGATGTCTCAGTGGCATAGTCCTACACCCTGAGTAGCTTGGATGCTGCTCAGATGCCTTTCTCCTGGCTGTTTGTTTCTTTGGAAGCATTTTGGGGTTTTTGTTTCACCCTGCAGGCAGCTCCACGTGCCGTGGGAAATCGCTGCACGAAGACGTTGCAGCAAAGCCAAGCCAAGTGCAGCGGCTCCTACGGTCGTTTCTCACTTGAGTAATGTTTTCAATGCCCTTGAAAGCATTGGTGTTCCACGCAGAGACTTTATTTAGGTGTCCTGAATCGTCTGGTGGGAGGTAATTTCGCCCACCAGATAGTACTTCATGTCTAAAAGTGCTGATCCTCCAGAACGCTCCCTGCTGAGCAAGTGAGCAGGAGTGGAGAGAGCTGCTTGGGATAGCAAGGTATATCCATGCCATCTACAGGTAGAAGGATGAAGCTGGGAATGTGCAGCTTTGGCATCCCCCTGTGCTGCCCAGGTTTGCTCTCCTGGATCCTGCTGCCTGCCCTGCAGGGAGAGGCAAGGGCAGTGCTCTGGGGACAGACCCTCATCCATCCTTCAGCAGGGAACCAGCAGTTTTGTGGTACGTGGCTGATTGCTGTAAGAGCAGCTGTGACTGTGGGTTCTTTATCTTCTTTTCTGTTAGAGCTGGGATTAAATGCTCCAGAGATGCAGCTCGTGTTCAGACTCAGATGTTTATTGATTCTTATCTATGGTACAGCCTCACGAGTTGTGAGTTGTAGCTAGCAAAGTAGAAAATGGCTCTGTCTCTATCTCTTACAAGGTCTTTTAACTGTCCAGTTATGAAATGGCACCTAAATTATTTTTACTTTAACTCAATAACCAACCATCCATAGTCCACAATGCAGACTTTTCTACCCAGTTACAAAAAAACACCCAGACCCATGGGGAAGAAGGTGAAAAAGAAGGACTGGCCTCTGCCCTAAATCCTCCATCTTGCTTTATATATATTACTATATTATAAACCCTTAAACTCTCAAGTTTTCCACCCTGTGATGTCACACACTTCTATTCAAACTCCACACCCACAATCCCAGTGCTGTCACTCAATTTTGTGAGCCTGTTCCAAGGTCTCAGGTCAATGCAGAGTTTGCTTGGGGGTCAGTGCCTGTCAGCACAGAAAACCTGAAGTTCTCAGTGCCCAGGTTCCAGCATGTGACCTCTGTGTCCCTCTATCACCTTGGCTGAGGTGTGAGGGGTGCCCAGTTGGTTGTGGGGGCTCTGCTGCTCCTCCGTGGTACAGAAGAGCTTGAAGAAAATCATCCCAAACCAGGCTGAAGGAGAGTGCTCATAAAATCCCTCTGGTCAAGGGGACAATGTGAAGGTGTTTTGTCAGTAGAGAAGGGGCAGGAGGAAATCAGTGGAGCCCAAGAGTTTGTCAGAGGAGAGAGAACTTTTTAATTGATGGTCAAACCATAATCTTGGGAACTTAAGGAGAAGAGGTATCAGCATGTATATCAGAACAGATAGGCAGCAATCTTCCCTGGCTAGACAGCAGCATGATTACTTCTGGAATAATGTCAGCAACTTGGAAGTGCAGTAAGCTGATTTGGCCTGTTTCAAAGGAAAGGAGGAGGTGGGATGCACCTCCTCCCCTCATTTATTCAAGCAGTTTCATTTAAAAAGATTGTTTACAGCTGTTTTTTAAATAGGAGCAAATTAAACCAGTATCTCTATTTTGAAATATTAACTTTCATTTTGTTGTAGCCTATTCCAAAATAAGGTCAAACTGAGGACAAATACCATCTTAGCCATTTTCTTTCCACGTTTCTTAATGGTTTTGTGATTTGTTTTATCTTAGTCTAGGAGATCCTAGCAAAGGGTATGGAGTGATTGATAAGAAATACTAGTAAATAGCTTAATTTTTTTTTTTTTGCTGATAAAATTTTCTTACACTATTAGGAAATTTTTACTTAGAAACAGTTCAGTATCTACAAAACATTTGGAACCAGTCAGCAGTCTTGGATATTCTATGATGGGACCTCATCTCCTGACCAGCATTCAGTGCTGCTGATGGAACACCTGAGCTGGTCACCTGTCCCCCTTTGCATGGAGTTGCTGTGCCAGTAGTTTTGGTTGATCCACAGCTGTAGGGTTTAGATTTGTTTGGGTTTTTGGAGTTGTTTGTTGTGTTTTTTTGTTGTTGTTGGGTTTGGGTTTTGGGTGGTTTTTTTTTTTTTGTCACCCTGCTTGTTATGCTCCAGATAAACTAAAGCAGTTCTTTTGAAAGGGGAAATGCACTGAGCTGTTGAAAAAATTTTGGACAGACAAGACTAGAGATGTAATAGACAGTGACTGTGTGACATGAGATTTCTGCTGTTGTTCTGCCTGAGGACTGTTTGCTGCTGCTGGAATGCAGCTGTTGATGGTCTCTGCTCTCTTCACTTCAGTTGTGCAATCTCTTCTGGGTTTTGGAGCTCCTCTGTTCCCCTGGGTAATGGCAAGGGCCATGCAAATGAGGTGCATTTTGTAAATGAGGCTATGTCAAGACACTCTGATTTATGACCATAATACCACAGTCTTGTCTCAACTTCTTTGCACAACTTATCCTAATGGCATCTACTGAGATCTGGGAGGACAAACAGAACCTGAGCTTACAGCTCAATTTATATTAATTGCATTTCCTTCTTACGTGCCTGGACCAGACTTTTGATACTTGTTTTGCAGGAGTTTAGGGAAGGCAATCAGCAACACCATGGCCTGCTGTACAGCACATTTCAAACAATTAATATGACATTTGCTGAATTAAAAATAACTAGTAGCATAAATGATCAAAGTGGTTTGTCAAAGAAGAAACGTGTGTGCTGACTGAAAACCTTTGAAGGCACCAGCCCATTAACACCCATTAAATTGGTGATTTCTGGGGCTGTGCTGGAGAGCAGGCTTTGTGGGCATCTTCCAAACACCTTGGGGTATGTAAATTTTATCCCAGAGATGCTGACAATCAGTTAAAAAACACTTTGCTGTGTCTTACCCACCTTATCCCCATCTGCTCTGCTTTTGGAAGTGCAGCCTTTGGCTGGAGGGTGCAGAGTGTGCAGGTGCTGTGTCCAGAGAGGATGTGAGTGTGTAAAAAATCTATTTAAATAGATTGTTTAAATCTTTTATCAGCATGGGCTGACTCTGACACTCCAACAGGCTCCAACAGGCAAATTCTGAACATCTTTGGGTTGCCTTCCCAGTTGCTGATGGAAAGAGGAGGTGAAGACAGCAACTATCAGTGACAGAAGGATATTTAGCAGAAGACTTCAGGCAGCCAGCAAATATCTGGTGCAGAAAGCAACAGAAAAACAGAACTTTAGCCCCAAAGCTCTAAGTATGTTGTGCCATTAAGACATTTTTTATTCTATCTGCTCAGCTCTATCTCCACTGCATAAAAATTCCTACCAGCCCTTTTAAATTCAGGCAAATTAAGGGCACGCACTGAACTACTTGTTATTAATATCTCAGCACTATTTTCTAATTCCCAATTCATACTTGAAATGGATTAAAACCGCTAATCCTTGACAAGGCAGCAAAATTTGATGCTAATTTATTGATGCGCTCTTTCAAGAAACTTTGGGTTTCTTGTCTATAAATTAAATTTAAACAGAGCATTCAAGGCCCTTTCTGAGTTAGAGAGTGGGGAGTGGAGCTCTGTGTGCTGACACACCACGTCCTTGAGCACAGTGTGGCTGGGGAAGGATTCTCTTTGCTCCTAAAAGGATGTTTGTGCCTTGTTAGCTGTCTCTCAAGGCTGGCTGTGCCCATGGCTGCTCCAGCTCATCCATGAGTTATATTTGCTCACTTCAGAGAGAGCTTTGACCTCTTCCCCTTTGGGATGAGTTTTTGCTCCCATCCCTAGCTCAGGCTCTGCGCCGTGGGTGTTTCCAGTGAGCTGCCCCAGGTGTGGGATGGCACAGCTGAGCCTGGAAGAGGCTCTGTTGTTCTGCTGGGAATTGTTTTGAGTCCTTGCACTTTTTTTTTTTTTGTCATTACCTTGCAGCTTAATTTTGATCTTAGCCCTGTACCTTTGTTAGCAGTGTGCTCCTTTATCGAGGGAAGTGGATTATTTCCAGAATATTGCAATTACGTGGCAGCTGCTGCTTTCCTTGGTGGTTGTTTTCTTGTACAGGAGTAAACACTGGAAGCTTAGAGAAAGCCTGCCACAGGAATCTGTGCTCTGTGCCCTTTTTCAAACTGAGCAGAGCTGCCCTTTGCTGGAGACAGCCTTTTCCAACCACACACACACACTTTTTCAGCTCTGGGAAAAGGTGTAGGAATAGCTTGTGCATCCATGCCCTGCTGGGCTGTCCCAGGAGAAGGCACCTTGTTATTGCTGGAGAGGCAGACACTGGAACTTTGGGTAAAGCAGATTTCCAGCAGCAACATCTTGGCCATGGCTGGTGTTAAAGTGAACCCTGCATGGGCATTAAGGCATCACTACAGGTTGCTTTGGGTGGTTTGGTTTCTTGGCAAACCCAGTGTCTTGGTTTTGAAAAGCAGTTGTCTGCCAGGGAGAGCTGGAGCTTCCCTTGGAATGGAGAATGTCACCCCCTCCCCTCCTAATTATTATAGTTTTGCAATTAGGGGCTTTCAGGCAAAGATATGGGAATAGGAGTAACAGTTCTTTAATAGGAATAAAAAAAAAAAAAGAAAACAAAATACAAATGCAGTTGTACAAAGACAATCAAGCAAGAAAAACAGAAGTCCTGGAAAAACCCTGACAGAGTCAGGGATACGACCTGACCCCTGTTGGTCAGGGTGTTGGGAGCAGCCCAAATAAATCCTAGATGAGTTCTGTGGGGTACAGATAATGGAGTAGGAAAAGTCCAGTGGTGGCGAGATGGGTCCGGTCTTCATCTGGTGGAAAAAAACAGATCCCTGCTGTTCCTGAGTCTCAGTTTTCATCCAGGCAGGAATGGTTGGCTCCTCCCACTGGGTGGAGCATCTCCCAATGGGATGATGTCATGTGTGATGTCACTGGTGACCCTTCATGGCCCATTATCAGCAGACATCCCCGATGATGTCATGTGTGATGTCATTGGTGAGCCTCCATGGCCCATTGTCAGGAGATATCCCTGATGATGTCACGTGTGATGTCATTGGTGAGCCTCCATGGCCCATTAGCAGAAGATATCTCCCTGGAGGATGGACCGGTGGTGAAAGAGATAAGAAACCCTGCCCCAGAGATAACAAACACTGCCCCAGCTGGCTTTAACAGCTGGGCCATTATCAGAAGGGTCCGCCCCCTCCTCCTGGAGTTACAGGAGATAAAGAAATCTCTGCTTTTACAACAGATGAAACAGAATACAAATCTCTTGGCTACCCAACCCAACACACCAGTTTTGAGGGTTTGACAGTTCTGCCTTCTGTAAGGTCAACAACATGAAATTTTTAAAGCCATCTCATGTCGCCACTGCCTCCTTCATCCTGTCTGTTATCCCAGATATTTTTTTGGTTTAGATAGGTTAAAAAGGAGTTGTTGGTTTTAAAAACGCCTCATAATTTGACAAATAAGTTTATATGAAAGTTTTTCTGAAGAATATTTTTCAAGTGGCAATTATCACCTCAGACATTTCTGGGAAACTGACAGCGAGTTTTATCAAATCTAAATGACTTTGCAATTAACAAAGGCAACTTGCTAATGAACCCAAACAAAAGTTTCTGACAAACTGACCACAGTAATCCTCTTGCTAGCTTTGAAAAAAATCCTTTATTTCAGACAACCTGTGATCATGATAGGCAGGCATCATGACAGGAAGCAGCTGTATTAATGCAGATATATTTTTAAAACTTGTCTGACTGTCCTTTAAGGGTTCTCAATTAGTCCAACGAAGTTTTGGAAAATTCAAGGGAGAGTGAAACTTGTAATTCCCAAATACTAAGGCTGGGTTGGTGGGGTTGGTAACTGCTGAAAGTGATGCTTGCACAGGGCTCCTTTGGTGCTGGGTGGGAGTTCCTGGCAGTCGTTTTTCATCCTGAGTCCAAACAATTTCCCACCTGTGTCAAACACAGAGTGAGCTCAGCACTGTCCTCTCCCCAGACAACAGCTTTTAAGTGGGAAAAGCAAATGGTGTTTGAGCCTGAATGTAGAAGTGAGGGTTGAGGGTTGAGAAAGGATTCCTGGCAGGATCCTGAGCCTGGAAAGTTAAACTCACACTAAATTTTCTCTATGTAGTGTTTGTTTCAGTGCTAATAAAGCTGCATGCCAGGAAGAGGGCAGGGCTGGATCAGCCTGGCATGTCAGGCAGGTTTTCACAGTAGGCAGAGCTGGCTCCCATTTACACTGCTGAAAATTCTCTGACAAAAAGCCACTGGCTAAGACACGTAATGTTAATTACAGATAATGTCGGCTGAAATACCTGGAGGAGACAGGCAATAGCTGCAGTCTGTAGAATCCAAAGGGACTTGTTCTGAGTGGCATTAATTTTTAATGCTTTAATCAGGATAAAATCCCTCTACAAAGTCTTAAGGGGGAGTAGGAGAAGTCTGTTTAATTTTTTGAATATGACCTGAAGGAGAAAGCAATAATTCCAGCAACCTCTAGTGATGACAAAGTTCTGAACTGGACAACAGGAAAAGAAGAAACCCCTCAGTTTTACTCAAGACATTTAAAATTCAGCTGAAGGCATGCAGAGAGCACCAATTCCATTATCTTTATAATCCATTCTGTAAGATTTAAATCTCTTGCATGCTCTTTTTATTTTTTTTTTTCTTTTGCCAAGTGAGGCTTCATGCTGCCCTGATAGGCACTTTGCTGCTAAAGCTGAAGGGGTTTTGCCTAGGAAGAGGCAGGTTGCTCCTCTCCCCTGCTGCTACAGGGGTGGGGGGCACAAGGGGAGCAGGGCCAGGGGACTCTGCAGCTCCTCACCCTGCTCTGATAAAATCCTTCCTCGCCAGAGCACAATGGTGCATTAATAACCTTTCAGAACCCAGAGATGTATTCTACAGGTGTGCAAGGCATATGGCTTCTCCCCTATTAGCAATGCAAATTTAATCAACTGGAATAATATTCAAAGGGTTGGCTCAGCACGAGCCAGCAGCCAACAAGCCGTTGTCACTTTTCCCTGCTTTTGACAAACATAAGAAAGATCTTTGATTAAAACTTCAATTCTCCTTAAAACTGATATCCCTTTGAATGAAAGGAAGCAACATCCTCTAGAAGTTCTATTGTATTTCTACTGTCACTTCCCAAAAAAGCTGCTTTTTATGTCCAGATTTCAGCAACATCAGAGAGAAAAAAAATCTGTTACTTTCCAGTTGAAAAGCAATCCCTGTCACCAAACGTGCTGGAATTCAGCAAAGTGACAAAGTTCATATTGATCTGCATATTTTCCCATGCGAGACTTTTATTGCGTTTCAATTTAATTTCCTAGCACGACACTGTTTGTTGTTCCCTGGCTCTTTGCTAACAGCCTCAATATGCTGGATGTCTTCTCCTCTGCCTGTCAAGCAGTGTCAGGTCACTGGGTTTGCAGGCTGCACTGCAGAGCAGGAGCCTGAAGGGTTTCAGTGCCCTCCTGGCTGCAGCAGCACAACCTTGGTGGCCACGGTGGCACTCCTGGGAGGCAGCAGGGTTGTCACCTTTAATTTATGTCACATCACAGGTGCCACAAGCCAGCAGGAGATTCCCTTTGCTGATCTCCTAGCTTAGCAGAGTGGCACGATGCTAGAAGGGGATGTCCTTGTCCCTGAGGGTATTTTGGGGTTTTTTCTGTGTTTCTGAGCCACCCAGTGTTGGCTCTGCCATGCCCCTGGCTGGGCTGTGGGGATGATCAGGGGGTGTGGGAGAACTCAGTTGTTGGAACCCTGGGCACTGAGAATTTCAGGTTTTCTGTGCTGACAGGCACTGACCCCCAAGCAAACTCTACATTGACCTGAGACCTTGGAAAAGGCTTCCAAAATTCAGTGACAGCGCTGGGATTGTGGGTGTGGAGTTTGAATAGAAGTGTGTGACATCACAGGGTGGAAAACTGAGAGTTTAAAGGTTTAGAATACAGTAATATATATAAAAAGCAAGATGGAGGATTTAGGGCATAGGCCAGTCCTTTTTCACCTTCTTCATGGGTCTTGGTGGTTTTTTGTAATTGGGCAGAAAAATCTGCATTGTTGGTCAATGCGGGTGACCACGGGTTATTGGGTTAAAGTAATTTAGGTGTCATTTCATAGTTGCACAGTTTGTCCTTAAAAGGCCTTGTAAAAAAAGAGATAGAGGCCATTTTCTACTTTGTTAGCTAGAACTCACAGCTTGTGAGACTGTGCCATAGATCAGAATTAATAAACATCTGAGTCCAAACCCAAAAACCTACTCTCAAGCATTTAATCCCAACTTTAACAGAAAAGAAGATAAAAGAGCAACATTCCTCAGTGACACTGGCAGGCAGGGATAGGAGTCCAGCAGCACCTGGAAAGGAGGACAGGAGGGCTGGGCAGTGGTCACAGCTCACAGAGGGGCTGCAAGAGGCAGAGGGAGCAGGGCTGCTTGGGGATGGAGGAAAATAAAATAGCAGGGAGCAAAGCCCTGGGGCTCCACAGCACCCTGAAAGCCAGACTGGAAGAGAAAAGGTTTCCCACAGCCGTTTTTTAGGTATTTATTTGCATCACTCACCACCTCCTTCATCCACATTTATCCACAATGATTGTGTCCCAGCAGCCATTCCTGCACATTCCCGAGGAGAAGGAGGATTATTCCCACCTGGGGTTTCCTGCAGCACAGGAGGCCAGAGCTGAGCCCAGCACTGCCCATCCTGAGCACCCCACCTTGCTCCTTCCCAAAGTTCTGCCTGTGGCACATTCCCTCCTGCTGCTCTTCAAAAGGTGAAGGTCTTCAATGTGTCCCTCATAGAGCTTTTATTTTTGTTTTCCTGGAGAAAAGTTCACCTCAGCACCTCCTCTTGTAGCCAGGCAGGGAAACGTGAGTGCCTGAGCATCTGTTGTGATTCTGGGGCTGAGGCTTGGTTTGGTTTCTTGGTTTTCATAGAACTTGTTCAGCCCTGGCAAGCAGCGAGCAAAGACTCTTTGGGCACTTTGATTCCCTTGATTGCTGATTTTTGTTTACTTCAACCTCTTGAAAAGCAAAGCACTTCTTATCTCTTCAGGAGAGATGAAGCCATTTCTTCAGCTGCAGCCTACTTAAGGGTGTTTTTCTGATGCCTGTGTTTTCCCCTGAGAAAACATGAAACACAATGCAAGGAGTTTAAGCAAAAAAGCCAAAGTCCTTGGACTCCAAAGGCATCAAAGCTGAGCTACTTTCCTTTGAAAATAGTCTTGGGTGGGCTGTGATTATTCCTAGGCATTTATAATGCCACCCCTCACACAGGTTTTATCCTAGCTAATTTTGTTAGCTTGCATTTCTTGATGTTTTTGTCTAGTAGTTTTTGGGTTTTTTTACTTTTGATGCTAAATAAGCTCAAATATGCTCCCAGGAGAAAATCCAGCTCTGGGAGGTGGTGCAGCTTTGGGTCAGGATGTGCAGGCAGCCCTCCTGCCCCAACCCAGCAGAGTGGCTTCTGCATTGGTCTGTGTCCCCTTGCTGCCACCACCTTGGCTGTTCCCTCTCCTCTGTGCTCTAAACCAACTCCTAAATAGCTCTTGGAATAGACTTTTCCCCTCAGCTTGAATGGATTCAAACACAGGTGACCCTGGCTGCTCTCCTGAGCCTCAGTCAGGCCAGCACAATAAGGGAGTTTTGATATTTTGATTTTCTTCATGCCAGGAGCAAAATCCTCAGGTTCCAAAACCTGTCCTGTCCAACTGGCCTCTAAATACACATCAGGCAAAAAGTTTTCCATTTTCCTACCTAAGTTACCAAAGCAGATTTTCCTGTTACTGCTTTGTTTCTTCTCATTCTCTCTCTGTGCCTGCTACATGTGCAATCTGCTTGTTTGCACACAGTTACTCCATTAGACCTTTTTTGTTCACATTCCTAATTTTTAGTCTTGAGGGTTGTTTTTTTTTTTAACATTGTCTGTTGTCAGGATAGCTGCAGACCAAGTGAAAGTAATGAGTTCCAGAACAGAAATAATGAGATCAGAAGTAAAAAAAAAAAATCCCAGCGAGACAAACAATGGCAAAAACCCCACGAAGGGCAGATTTTATTTTTTTGTAACTCACTACTGTTCAGGAATTTATTCTGCAGGAAACCTTACTGGTATCAGTGGAGTGAGGATGGTGGGTATAAGGTGACTTACAGAAGAACAGGCTATTTTTATTGGAGTTTTTTGGCTTCCAGAAGTCTTTCTGGATATGGTGGTTCCCATATTCCCATATTCTGTCTTCTGGCACCTGGGAAAGCAGACACAGGCTCCAGGCAGCTGCTTTGTGAATTCTTCCATCTGGATCTGCCCCTTTTATGCCCATGATGCTCAGTGGAGGAGAGGCATGGTCCCAACAGGTCCCTTCTACAAAAGTCAGGCTGTGTGAGGTACCTGTGGCTTGGCTAAAATATTCTGTGGTAAAACAAAGGAGCAGCACACCTTGGGCAGCTGACTGTGAAGTTTGATCATCCAGTGATGGCATTAGTGAAAAAAGGATTGGAAAACTTTTAGGGAAGTTTAAGCTGTAGCTGGGGGTGCTGTGGGTTTTGTGGTTCCAAACACAGGGAGCTTCTGATAGCTAAAACAATGAAGGGTGCAAAACCAGCTACTTTAGGGATTATCCAAGATTTTATCACCCAAAAACAGGGGAAAGCAGGTAAATTGAAAAAAATTGTTACTGCTGGTGAGTGACAGAGATGCTAGATTTATTTAGAGCCTGGAGCTGATGGCTGTGCTGATGATACACGGCTGATTTGGGGGGTGTATGAATACAACCCGAGTTCAAAAACTTCACCAGGCAGTTTTCAAGGTGGAAATGGCTCAGGGGTGCCCTCCACACATCAGCAGCTGAGTGCTGTGTGCTCATTGCTCCAGAGCTGCTGTGCCACTTGGACAGCTGCCAGGCTGCTGGTGCTGCTCTGAAAGGGATCACTTGCCACGCAGAGTTTTTGCTTTTTCTGTTATCCAAACAGCCTCACTCGAATGTTAATTTGTTCCCAGCTGCCTCAGAGCCATTTCTGCAAGAGGCTGAGCCCTGTGCCTGCTGAAGGGGTTGTTCCATGGGGCTGGAGCCAGGTGCCAGGGAGCAATCTGTCACTGGGACATAAAACCTCAGGCCACAGAGGCATTTTCCTTCTTTTAAAGTCCAGTGCTGTGGCCTTGGCAAGAAAAGGGGCAGCAGCTTTTCTCTCTCATGGGAGGTGACGACTGGACAGGGCACGTGGGAGTTTTGGGAAGGAAAAAGCCTCTTGTGTTTGTGGAGCTGGGCTGCTGGGATGTGCTCTGGGCCAGAGCCTGCCAGGGGACAGCAGTGACACTGGGGGTGTGTGGGTGATGCAGCCCTGGTGGGCTCAGAGCTGAAGCCACCAGGGCTGCTGTGCCATCAGCTCCCTGCTCCCCGTGCCTGGGCACCCTGCTCCTTCAGGGTGAGCATCCCTCTGGCTCAGAGGGGCTCTCAGAACCTCTTTTCATCCTTCTTTTTGCCTTGGCATAGTCAAGGTGGCTAAAGAGCAGACAGTGGGTTCCACCAGAGCTGTTTGACATCCCCTTTCTAGTTCTTTTAAATGTTTGTTGTAGCTTTTGTTGGAAATATTTAGGTTTTTCAAGTTCATGTGGCAGAAGGGACGAAAACCAGGGGATGTCCTGAACTGCTCGGGGGCTGTAGGGGGAAGTGACTGAAATATTGATTTAGGGGAGGTGTGAGAGGGCAGAAATGCAAAAGGCTTGATGGGTGAGGTTAATAATGCCCAGTGTGCTTGGTGTTCTGCTGTCAGCCTCACCCCAGGGCTCTCAATTCTCTGGGTGAGTGCAGAGAGAGGCTCCAGGCTGTGGCAGTGGTACCAGACTGATGCTTGGTGTGAGGCACTGGAGATGGAAAGGAAAAAAAATCCCCCTTCCTTGTGTCCCCCTGTAGGTGTGTAAACCATTGGGAAAGTGAAACCTGTGTCAAAAGGCACAGGCAAATCTCCCTTGGGTGATGTGTTTGACAAGGGGCTGGGATCTGCACTGAAGCTTCACTGCTTTGATTAGAAGGAACATAAATAGTTTCAAATTTACCTAAATATTCCTTCTCCTGCGTAATTTCTCTGTCAGTATTTTTGGATGCTTAAAGAAAAATGCAATTTTTTTTGTGTCTGTTTTTACCCAAGGGAAAAAAAAATATGGAAGACTGTTCAAATCTTGATTAAATATTTAAAGCACGGGTTTTATTTAGAAACTGGCACTTTATCAAGTTAAACAACCCATTAAGCTCATAATCATGCTCCATCTTTTGGGGAACAATGTCTTTTGCATCCTTTGAAATGAGAATTTGTGTCACCACTCAGCACACGCAGAGGGGAAAATAATCTTTCATTGCATTGTTTCATTTTACTGCTGACTGAAATAATATTTTCAATACCTTTTTCATTGTTTATTTGCATTCTTATTTTGACACACAACTTACGGAGGGAATTTGAAAACAAGGCACAAAATTGAGATCCCTGATAAGCTTCTGAAACTCCTTAAATATTCAGCTAGAATATATTCTTTCATCAGTTGGTTTGAGTAATTGCTTTTTCCTTGCTAGCAGAGGCAGTCATTGCATTTTGTAAGTCAGGTTACACCTTTATTAGAGGTGCAGTTGCCTTTTGTGTGCACAGTAAAAGTGATTTGAGCAGAATTCTTCTCCTCCCCAGTCTTACATCAAGGAAAGTTCTCCTATTTTTGTTACCTCTAAAACTAAGAGAGGCGGGTTGCTGGGTTTTTTGAATGGTTGTGGTTTATTTGAATTTTTTTTTTGAATGATATGAGGTGTGTCAGCTTCCTATGACAAGGCAGACTTAGAAATGCATTGCACTCACAGACTGCAAGCTGTGACAACCTTTTAAAGCCCTGTGTCCTCTTGCAAATATAATCTTTTTCACGGAATGACCACAAAAATGTGTTTATTTGCATTAAGAGACTCACAATGAATGTTTGCAGGTTAATCTTATAGCATGTAAGTACAGCTGTAAAGGATAGAGACTGCAGCAGCAAAGCCATCAGTGCACTTTATGTGCAGGGAGTGATAAGGTTATATCAGCAGAGGCAGCAACTGAGTAAAATCTATTGTTGTTTGTGGCTTGGAAGGCAGTTTGATATCAAAACATAAAAGACATGTAACCAGTTCATTCCTTGCTCTGTGCCTCATACTTGGAATTAGTGCCCAGCTTTTTCAAAGCTGTTTCCTGTTACTGCTGACAGTTCATTTACCACGAGGAGTACAGGCTTTTCCTGGCATCCTCAGTCAGGTCCTGCCTGAGTCCCAAACCCCTGAGAGCCATTTTTTCTCAGAGTGGACTTGTCAGGACACACACCTTCTGTCAAACCTTTTCCACACCAATTCCCTCCCAGGGGGTTGCACCAGCTGAGAGTGACCCGCTGACCTCTCCTGTGGCTTAGCAGTGGCTTTACATGCATCACATAATTTTGGTTTTTTCTTGGCTTTCTTGCTCCTCTGTGGTAGTTTATGTGAGCAGCCTGATCAGCCTGTCCCTGCTTGTTGGTGTGTGATAAGCAGCTGTGCAGTAAAGATCAGCTCCAGGGTCAAAGCCTCTGAGGATTACTGGAACTGCTGGTACTAATTTTCTTTATACCTATTAATGCCAAGTGAAGGAGCTTCCTGCTTTGCCTCTCATGTTGCCATTGACTATTTCCAGATTTTCCTACTGGCTTTCTATGAACATCCTTTTTAATAATAATATATTAGTCATCCACAAGTCTTTCCAGTGAGTAGTGTGCAAGAAAGCGTGCTCCAAAAAATATCCAGAGTATTTTCTGAAGCTTCAAAAAATATCCAAAGCACGGGCAAAGTCTCTCTCACACAGGGTGAAGTTTGGTTTCTTTCTGAGCTAATTCCCAGTTCACTGAGTGGGAGGAATATTCACAGGTGTCACTGTAATGTGCTGGTTCTTGGAGATAGAAATGTTGTTTCTTTCATAAAATGGGGACAGCATATGTAGCCTTATGCTAAAATAATGCAGTGCATCAGTGAGCTATTCTTTTTTTTTGCAGAAATGAAGATTGTTTATTAGATGAGGTATTTCTTCATCCCGAATTTTCAGAGCACAGTTATTTCCTTGGTGAATATGAGTAATTCACACACATCCTGCTACATTTCCTGTTTGATTCTAAGGGAAGCTCTTGCAGCATCCAGCCTTAGAGGGTCTGATCCCCAATGGGAGGCTGACATGACTTGAAATACCAAAGAACTGAGGAAAACACAAGAACTATGTAAATATTGCAGTTGTTATTGTCAGAACTCATAGACTAATTTAGACTAGAAATAATCATTGAGTCCAAACTGTTATAAATAAAGAGCTTGACTCGGCCAATATATCAAGCAGCAATCAAATTATTAATTAATACAGAATGGTAAAGTGTGAGCAAAGCAGCGCTGGGTACAGTGGGGGTTTCCCCTCCAACTGCACACTGACTGCTGATTTTCTGCTGGTATTTATTGAGATTTTCCATAAGCACTTCTCAGCAACCTTTTTTTCTAGTTTCCTCCTAATTTCTATTTTTGAAATCTAATTTCTATACCCATTGTGATCAATTTCTATTGGTGATGTTAAATTTTNTTTTGTTGATTAAACAGATATTTTTATAATTATCCTATGGCCTTTCCCACACATTTCACAACCATAACTACAAAGGCCATTCTTTTTCTACCTGACACCAAACACAACCCCACATTTCACAAAACGTTAACCCAGCATTGCCAAGGCCACCACAAAACCCTGTCCCCAAGCACAACACCCATACGTGTTTTAAACCCCTCCAGTGCTCTGCAACCCTTTCTGTGAAAAATTCCTTCCTAATATCCAATCCAAACCTCCCCTGGCACAACTTGATGTAGCAGAATTTCTTAGGGAACGAGGGCATGATGTATTTTGAGATAAGATTTGAGCTATCCCAGGCTAGGCCTCAGATTCCGGCCTGTGTAGCAGTAGATAAGCCTGTGGCGCAGCAAAAATTTAGATTGAGGTGTGCTTAGGCATTAATTAGTATAGTTATAATTTGATCATGGTAGCTGTGTTAAGGTTGAGATTGTTTGCATTCTTTTCTGTCTGAATACTAATTAGAAAACACCTGTAGCTGTGAACTCTCTGGAACTGTATTTAACCCGCCATTTTGAGATAATAAAGGGAAAACACACGATGTAACCATATTGGTTGTGTCTGCATTGCTCTGCCCAGCTTCCTGTGTATTGAGGAGCTCCCTGGCTTTGACTTGAGTTTTTTTCCTCTTGCTCTACTCTTTGCTACTTGTGAGAAGAGCCTGACCCCCACTTTGTTACACCATCCTTTGGGGGTAGCTGTGGGGAGCAGAAAAGTCCCACTCCAAACCCCATTTTCTCCAGGATAAACACCTCCAGCTCCCTCTCCACAGCAAATCTTACACCGCTGTAGGATGTTGTTAAACACTGAAACGGCAGGGGTGAGGTGAAGTATTAACAGCACATTTGCATGGCTGGGAAAACCAAATGAGCATTGTTAAAATCAAAGTGAAACTCCCAGTGATGCAGCAGATCGTAGTGGGATACAAAATAGGAGGAAGCTTAAGCATGTATTGATATTTTATAACTCCATCATAGGATATTTTAAAGCCTGAGGCAAGCAGCATTGAGTAAATATTTAGGGCTATAATTTTTGCACAGTATTTAGTCATGTATTAAATGTTTACAACATACTTCTCTCTCAGAATCCAGCCTACAGGGAAGAATATTCTGCTTTTCTGACAGGTGCTTGTCTAAGTCCTAGAACAGGTCAGGATGTGCTTGTTTACCCTTTGTGCAAATATTGCAATGCCTGCTAGGAGGGGCAGGTGGGAAGGGGCTGTGGGGGCCAGTCAGGTACAACCCCAGGTGATGCCTGGAGGTTGTCAATAAATAAGTAGACTCCTGGAAGTTGTTCCCAATACTGAATTTGTTGTGAATTGGGCACTAAGCTGGATGTTTGTGCCCAAAACTAAGCCCAGCTATGAAGAGAACGGTGTGCAGAGATGTGCTTGCTCTGTGGTTCAGGGAGGTGGGGAGTGGTTTTGGTGCCTCACACACACTCTTGCTTCCTCTTCTCCTCCTACTCGTGGTGGCCTTTCAAGTAGGTTTACATCCTAAATAAAAAATGCTGGACAGTAAATGTAAATTGCAGTAATAAAGTAATTTACTCTTGTTGTGCTTACTGTAGACCTTGAGTAAGAATAGATGTACATTTAGAAAGCCTGGCTGCTTCCTAAGTCATGAGAATGAGGGATTCTATTGGATGCTAAATACTGCAAATTAGAGCCTGCATTTCTTATAAATGCTCAACAGTTTCAGGCTAGCCATGACTTGCCTTTATTTTCACTGGTACCAGCCAGGGCTGGAAAGCACAGAGACACTTTTCTTTCCATTTGATCTGTAAACTCAGATGTAGCCTGTTCTATCATAGAAAATGCAACAACTTCTCTGTTGGAGGGACAACACAATCAGGTCTTTCTCACCCAACAGGCTGTACCTGGATGTAGTGGAAGGTTTGGTCATTTCAGCAGCCCTGAAGTGCTCCCAGAGCTTGAAAGGGAAACCCTGCCACCAGGGCACACACCTGATTGTTTCCTAATCAGTCCTGCACAAAGGTATGCTGCTTTTTTAAACCCTCGTCTCTGCAGCCATGTGGATGTGTTATAACCACCCTCTGCACTTCTCGTCTGTCTGCCACCAGCTGGCAGTTGTTGATGATTTATAGGATTAGATTTCAGACCTCATTAACCAACATAAGAGCATCCATGTGCTAATTTCATCCTGTCAAATAATTTAACCCATAAACACGCTGGTAATTTCACCCGGTGGGGTTTATTGACTAAAACAGCGACGAGGCAGTGCCCACACACTGCTCTGGTGGGTCTGTCATTAGTGAGCAGCCTGCTTAGTACAGCCCCATGTGCTCCTGGAACCCTGCTCAGCATTTGTCAGCAAATTCAGCAATCCCTGCTGCTGTCAATGGAATGGTAGCACTTGGAGCCCTTCCTTTCCCTGGTAATTCCAGCATCTTTAAAAGCATCCTCGTAGCACAGCCCTGTAAATGGGTATTTTCTTTTTATCTGGAAGCTCATGCCAGCACTCAGGCAACAAAATGTTATTTAAGAGCCTAAGGTACCATCTGTTAGCAAAGCAAGGAGAGCAGAAGTATCTGAAGGCACAGCTGGTCCCGTGGCTCCTGGCTTTGGGTGCTGGGACCCAAATTTCCTTTCTGTAATGTTCCACCCTTGCTCCAAGCTGTGGAGTGCTTGGAGGTGACATTCTCAACCTGCCTGATGCTCTTCATGCCACCCAAGCCCACCTCAGGTGTGTTGGTTTTTTTCCTTTCAGGAAGCAAGGCAAGGTTGTAAATCACACATTCCTGCTTAGGGGCAAGGTTGTTAATCCCACATCCCTGCTTGGGGTTAAAATCACTTTTGTCAGGAAAAGTTGTATTAAAACAGTGCTTGTCTTACAGCCAACTCTGGGGAGTCAAAAATGAGTGAGCAGAAACTCCAGAGAGCAGCAGGGCCACAGGACAGAGCTTGTTCTGCTTCCCACTGGCCAGTGATGCTGAGAGCCTCCCTCTACCCTTAGGATGGGAATGTAATTTTCTCTACTTCAGCGGCAGTCCATGGGGCACTCGTGACCACTGTAAAACTAGAAGGTAAACCAAATTCTCTGTGATGGCAGTGAGGGGTCAAAGAAAGAAGGTGGTGCTGGAGAAGGCTGAGCAAGCAGGGCCAAGGATACACAAGGTGCAAGTGAGCCCCAGCCTGTGAAGCCAGAGGGGAAAGGTTCTGGAGGGAGCTGTCTCCTCCCCAGGCTGCTGCTGGGGATGCTTGGGGCAGGAGCCACCTCCACCACATCTCACATCCCATTTTCCCTGGGCACAGAGCGAGGAATGGGCATCTGAGCCCCAAGGATGTGTTACAGTGTTGTGCCAGCCTGAGGTGTTTGTCACAAATTCAGGCTGCTGGTGCAATATAAATAACAACAAACCCTGCTGGAACAGCGATTCTGTGGTTAGGCCAATTCCCCATATTTAGAAAAAAAAATGATTTCTATGTATTTATTAAAGTCTGTAACTGCTGTGGTGAGGATTGATGCCACTGGTACCCACGAGATGAACAGATGGTGCTTGTCCTGTGTTTTGTTGCTGCTGTCACAGACGGGCAGAGCTCCTGCTTGAGGAAAGCCCTGCTTGGCAAATGTTACCTGCTGGGGTGGAGGATGAGGAAAGCAGCCTCACTGCTGGAGGAGATCTCAGTCTGAGGAAAGAAAAGATGTCAGGGCCTTGCAATCTCCATCCCAGAGCCCATGATCACTGCAAGCATCCCCAGCAGTCAGGGCAAAGGTAGTTTGAGAGGAAAGTGTTATAAACCTTCTGTGCTTCTCTTTAACCCCTCTGGTCCCCCACCACAGCCCAGGCAGATTTACAGAGGGAGGGAGGGAGGATTTTTCAATGCTGGAAGCTCCTGCAATGCTTCCCTGACACGGAGCACTGTCCCCCTGCAGGGCAGGGTGTGGAGCACCAGAGCTGCTCCCTCCATCCCAGTGGGGTCCAGCTGGGTGCTGCTCCAGCCAGGGTAGCCTTGCCTTGCCTTGCCCCTGCTGTTCCTCCACCTTGGCATCCACCCACAAGACAATGGGTTTTCCCAGATTTTGACACTTAGGGCACAACTGTCCTGAAGAAAATCTGTCCTGGACCATGAATTTGCAAACCAAGTAGGCTGAGTTTTTGTACTGGAGAGGCACGTGTGGCTTTTATCTGAGCAGACTCGTTTTAGAGCAGCCAGGGCTGCTGTGGATTGCATTGGGAAGGAAGATTTTTGAAGTAATTTCCAGGTTCCTTTCCGTTTTTGCTCCCTGAGCAGCTCTAAAAGCTTTGTTTGGCATCTCATAAAAGCTCTTGGGTGGTTTGGCAACCAGTTGTCTTGTCCCAGTAGCCAGGTCTCCATGAGCAGCTCCCAGCCTAAGCTCCTGTGCTGGCTGGGTGCATCTCCTGACACTCACTGGAGCTGTCACGTTGCCAGAAAAACGTTTCAGCAGCTGCAGTCTGACTCCAACTGCTCTTAAAATCCCATTTACAGGATTTCCTCTCTGCTTTGCAGGCAGACAGGGCTAAGCAGTGTGCTGAGCTGTTTGACAGGCTCTCCTGACAGCTTCAGCAGTGAAACATGGCAGGGAAAGGGCAGCATGGCCCGTGATCCTAAAATATTCCTGCTCCTCTGTGCTTGCCATTGATTCTGCTGCTCAATTTCCCAGCAAGGCTAAGCCTAAATAATTTATAGGTAGGGATGTTTCCTGATGAAAATCACGCACAACTGTTCTGCAGAGAGGGGCTTACTTTTGCACTTTGTTGTTGGAGAAGATTTGGGGCATTCTGACCTTTTATGGGCTTGGCTAATGACTCACCTGCAGTTACTCTAAAGTCTGGAAACTTTCCTCTCTGCAGCTCAGAGGATGTCTGAAAGATCAACCTCTTGATCTGAGGGGCTGAGTTCAAGAAGCCTCAGGGCAGCTCCTGCTGTGCTACCAAACATTGCTTTGCTTTCCCTTGCCAGGAGGTTTTTCCGTGACAGAGGGGAAAATTATTATTATTATTAAATTATTGTTGGGAAAAGCCCAATAATCCAGCTGGCTGTGGCACAGTTAGTAAAAGACAGAGCACACCTCATAAAGGACACCAGGTTCTGAGGTGCTTTCAGGTAACTTGGGAGCAATGTAAGGTTTGTGTAGCAGTTCATAATGTGATATAGGCTCCTTAGAGGTTCACTGATCTTTATATTTTTGAAGTTATAGTTCTTCCTATTGAGTTGAAAGCTCTGAATATAATGTCCTGAGCCCAAACTCTGATTTTTATTTTTTTTTTTAAAGTGTGTTTATGTAAATGCCAAGGAGAGGAACAGAGATTAAAACTGCTGAGATTATGCCTGAAGCAAGAGCAAACAGACAGATTTCATGGTTAGGGCACTGAAGAAATGCAAAGTGGCCATCTGCCAGAGGTTCCTGTGAGCTCTCAAACAGTGCTGCGAGGTAAAACAATATTGTAATTTAACCAGGGGGTGAGTAATGCTGCTTCTGGCAGCTGCACAGGGGCTGGGAATATTTGCACAGCCTACACCTATGGATCTTCTCAGGATCCTGTTGGCAATGATCCTATGGAAAGGTCAGGCCCTGGTACCTGGGCAGGGTTCTGGGGCTTCAAGGATCAATGTTGTTCTGGTTTTGAGAGAGATTCCCCACCTGAGCAACACCCAAGAGAAGCCCCAGGAATAATCCCAATCACCCTTTAATTGGAATGTGTGATTCATTTTTTTTTTTAAACTGAATGTGTTAAATTACTGCAATGGTTGAGGCAAGGACTGAATGAAATGGAGCTTCCTCATTTGATTAAAAGCTGCTAATGAGTTTTGGAACAGGCTTGAATCTTGTGGCTGGATGGGAGTGAGCTCTCAATCATTTTTTTCTGGTGTGCACCACAGCTCTTTGCGCTGAACTTGCTTGCACCACACGCTTTTCATCTGCATTTTATGTGGCAAAACCTCTCCCTGCCCCTCCCCTCCCTCTCTGGGACATTGCACCTTTGAGTGGAGATAAAGGCTGTGATTCCTGTGTTTCCAAAGGGCTCCTCCTGGAACCTGCACACCACTCAAACTCTGCTTTAGAGACTTCCCTTCCCAGGCACAGCCACAGCTCAAGGCCAGCCTCACACCACTGTAACTCCAAGTGATTAAAATTGATGGTGGCTGATCTGTCAGAAAGCAGATGTTGGAGCAGCATTTAGGTGATCAAGTGCATTATCTGATAGCTGCTGGCAACTCTGCTGTGTGATCTACAGCCTGATCCCTGGTGGAAGGTGTTTAGCCTGTGGCAGCTTATGAGACTAGAAAGAAATAATAAAACCCAGTGTAGATTTGGGAGGAAAAGATAAAAGTTATTGAAAAGCAGCTGATGAAATGGTTGAAGTGTTAGAGCAGCAGTAAGCAAGAGCCCTGCTAAATTGTTGGGCTGCATGACCTTGGCTGGGAGCAGGTATGGAATGAAGGTGTCCACCTCAGGCTAGCAAAAATGCAGGAAAATGAGGAGATAAAACAGCAGCAGTTAAAACTGATCCTGTTCAAGGGATTTCCAAGGCACTTTTTTTTTTTTTTCTTTTTTTTT
>VWYN01021696.1:0-32927 GCA_013400075.1 Hippolais icterina | reverse complement strand
TTTTTTTTCCTTTTTTTTTTTTTCAGAATTTAATTAAGGTGCTTTGAAATTTCTGGGAAGTGAGGAATTGCTTGGCAGGACTGTTGGATTTTGGCAGCGTGCAGGCTGAGGGGTGAGCCCTCACTGGTGGCCAGGCACTGGAAATGTGCTTGGCTGGCTCTCATTTTGGGAACTGAGGATTGCCATCAGCAATGTGGGCATCCCAGGATGGAGGGATACAGGAGGGAGGGATCAGCAGCCAGGCATGGCCAGGCTGAGGAAGATTCCTCTTTCTCACCCTGTAAGGTTACTTTGACTCATTTCAAAAAATGTTCTGGAGATCATGTTAATATCCAAGCTGGTCTGTGGGAGAGCATCAAACAGTTTGTGCCCTTTTCTTCCAGCCTGCCATGATGCCATTTATGCTCCCATTTCTGCTCTGGGGCTGCAGCACTGTGTGAGGAGTTGGGCTTGGTGCTTCTCCAACCACACAAGGGGCACAAGGATCTTCCCATCCCTCTTGCCACCTCTTTGCTGCTGTCCTGGTCCCTGGAGCAGGTGTTTTCTGGGTCAGGCTGCAGTTTACCCAGAGATTCATTCACCTGATGCAGTGCCAGCCTCATTCCCCACCTTCAGGCAATGGATCCAGCAGAATTTTGCCATTGCTGCTCACTGTGTCTCATTGAGGAGTGCTGGGGGAGCTTTGCTTTACAAAGGAGAAATTAGGAGTGGTGCCAGGCTCCCAAAAGGACTTGTCCTTTCTTTTAAATAAGGTGGTTTTCTTTGTGACCTCCCCATCATTTCTAATAAGCTCGTGTGCTGTCCAAGCTGCACTTGGCTTTCTCATTTTCCATCTGCCTATGAAAAGGGCTTGTGAGAGATGAATGTGTAAGAGGAGATGCTGTTGGGGATGGCTGTCCTGTGCAGTCAGGCACGGTTCCCATCTGGCTCTCTCTGGGCTTTTTTGGTTGGTTTTTCCAAAATAATGTTTCTGAAATGGGGAGTAGACCCTGGACATGTCTGGCCCAGGTTCCTTTCCAAAGGGGGCTTGGGGTGGAGGCCAGGAGGGTTGTCATGGTGAGAACTGAGGTAGCAAAGCAAGGTTTATCCCATAAATTTAATTTTCTATCCCTTCCTGTGTACCTGTATTGCTAAGTGGGAACATGGTGGTGCTGCCTTGGTGTGATCACATCAGTCAATCCTTTTACAGCAAGCTTTCTTCAAAAGGCTCAAGTGTGATATCAAAACAATTAATCTTTAAATTTGTTCTGAATGCTTGATCGTGCTAAATTGGAAACTCTTGTTCAAACCTGTCCCAAACAGTCCTGTGAAAGGCAGAAATTGCCCAGCAGATCATCCTTACCATGCCTGCCTTGGAGTGATTTGTTACAGCAAAATAAAAATGTCCAAAAGTAATAAATTAAAAAAGAAATCTTCTTCATCAGCGCAAGAAGAATGTAGTCTGTAATTTATTATGGCAGTGACAAAGAAGTTTATTGCGTGCACCTAACTTTTGGAGCCCTTAGAGATTTCCTACAGCCTCTGATCTCTTCCTTCTTGCAATTAGACTGGTACAGAGATACTGGCTGTGTCCTCCAGGTCCACATCCCACAGGGACCAACAGGAGCTTTGGTTTTGGCTCAGAGGGAAAAAAACCCAGCTTATTTTTACACATATTTGTGGAAGCTGCCTCTGACAGTGTCCATGAGTGCTCACCAGTAAGGATGAACCCCAGTCAGGGGTTCAAAACTGACCTTTAGAGCCTTTTTCTGCCCTGAGCACCTTGCTAAAGTGCCAATTCCAGATTGAAAGGATTCCAGGGAGGGACCTTGCAGCAGAGCTGGGGTCACAGCGTGCAGTGATGTTTTTGATTGCCTGTGGGGTGAGTGTGTTGTTGCAATCCTGTAATTCATAAAACAGAGGGGGTTTCTGTGTGTTCCTGCTTCACTCCTCTCAGCGTGAGCTCCCGGTGTTTTTTCTGGGTTTTCAGTCCAGAGCAGGGCTGATCAGTTCCAAGAAAAAGAAAAGCCACAGCTCTGCCTCAGCTACCTAAAACAAACTAAATAAAAGGAAAGGAGAGTTCTCTCCCACTGTCTGTGCTGCAGAGAGCACAGTCTGTGAGAAGGATGAGGGGAGTGAGAGCAGTTTCTGAAAACAAATTCCCTGCTTCTTCTCCTCCCTCTTCACTCTCTGAACCAGCCTGAAGTTTGAGCTTTGATGTATTTCAGGTTCTGTGCTGCCCAGGGGTGCAGCTCTGAGCTCACAGTCAGGGTCACTCAGCTCTCTGCACACAGCAGGGACACAAAACTAATCCTTGTCCTGCTGCACACCAAGGACAACTTTCAGCCCAACAGCACAAACAAGGGTGGCTGGAGGGAGGAACAAGAAGGATGGGAGCTCACAGCCTGGAAAGACAATTGGACAATTAAACCTCAATGTGCAAATGGACCAAAACTTAGAAAAATTTAAGACTTTGTGACTGGTCGGCCATTTTGTGTCCATTTTGGGTCCATTTTGGGTCCACCTTGGGTGTAGCCCTGGCCAGGCTCTTGTCCTGCCCAAGGTGTATCCTTAAAAACTTTTCAATAAATATTTACTTTATTCTCCAGCTCTGTCCAGTCTGTTCCAGCTCAGCCTTCCCAAGGCATCAAGTTCAGAACTCAATATCCAGCACAGACAGAACAATTTGGGAGACAAACATCATAAAGCCAACCTAGGACAGGCATCAAACCCCACTCCCCTCTCTCACTCCCTGCACATCCCCTACGATTTCTCTCCATCCCCTTGAGGCCAGGGGGAAAAGCCCCCCAGTCTCCAGGCTGGATGGGGCCCTGCAGCTGCCCAGCCATGGGTAACTGAGACATTGGAGTGGAAATAATGCCACCTCCAACAATAAACTGCCCTTGAAATTTTAATGGGGTTGTTACAAATGCGCTTTCCAGTTTTTAATGTGTTTATTAAGTTGGCATATATGATTTATTGTGTCCTTAATTATTAATTTTCTTGCTCCTAAGTGTCTGGGGTTTTTTGTAAATTATGAGATGGGGAAGCGTAGTGCTGTAGCAGGGGGACCTTAAGTGAAATGAAGGGGTTGGCTTTTTAATTCAATTTATATTTATGAGAAACTAATAGAAGATAATTTTATATTATCAAAGTAATATAACTAATCCAAGATGACTTAAAAGAATGATGATCAGATTGGTCTGTGAACTGATGTGAGCAGAAACTGAACAGCTGTAGGATTTAGGTCCTAATTTTGCAAAACCCTTTAAAACCCACTTTTGGTGGTAGGGAGGCTGTCCTGCATTAAGTCCTAAGTTTGAAGAATGTTACCAAGCATTGCTCAAGGCTACCCAATCTTCTGTTTTCTGTGAAGTAGGATTTGATCTAGGGCACAATTGAATACAGGATAAATTCAAGCACAATTTTTGCCTGGATTCATTGTCATGAAGCTTCATCTGCTGAGCGTTTGCAGATGATGTATGCCAAGAATGGGGTGAGCAAGGCTGGATTAAATTGTTTTAATTCATGTTCATAATTTCTGGTGGGTTTTTTTACACCACTGTAGGCAAAAAGAAAGCTGAAGGAGTGGATCTAGTTGTAACAGCAGCAAGTGTCATTTAGCCAAGGAAAGGAACAAGTATTGTAACACTTCAGTAAGTTACAAGCACAGGGTACAATCAACATTTTTTATTAATACAGGTGAGAGGTTCTGAGCCTGTTGTACAGCAGTTATTTGTGTATTTTCAGAGTTCCTTACTCAGTGCTGTGTCTGACTGTGGAGTTTCATAATGAAGTAATTCTGAATTAACAATTCATTGCAAGTAAACAAAATAAATCCGTCTGAATCCCTTGCATTAGATGTTCCTTTTAATTCCCAGCAATTTAGATTTTTGGTGCAGTATGTGCTGTAAGAGGACAGCAAAGCTTTTATTCTGTAATTCCATTTCCAGGAGGGGAAAAGCAACAATATTTGAATCCCTGTTTCAAACTACTTCCTGACAAATAAGTTCTTCCTGATATAAATGAAGGTGTTGTCAGAATTCACTTTTCTCAAATGTCAAGGTCAGCTTGATGTTTGTAAATTAGCTCATGCCAAGAGAAATTAATGAACCAGTAAAAGACAGATACAGAGGTTTGGCTCTGTGAACATGTTGGTTAATCATCTGAGAGTCCACTAAATATCCTTCTGATTACTTCCTTGACTTTATTTCTTTATGCAATTTGAATAAATCATAGTCACACCTCAGTTTTCTGGGAGACACATCCCCACTTAGCTCTTCTTGGAATCTTTTTTAGTTTTATGTTAAACAAATATAAAGCTCTATAACCAGTATGTGGAATAATGACAGCAGTTATTCTGCAGGCATTTTAGATATATCAACAGAGGTGTAACATAAAACAGGAGTACAGGTTAAAGGGGTTTTTTAAGGAGTAATCTATGGAAGTGAATGGGCAGCTCTGGTGAACTTTGCAAATACTACAGGGTGATAATTTCCCAAAGATTAATACCCCAAATGCTGTCACAACTGCTAAAACTTCCCAGCCACATCCTGGAGAAAAGAGGAATAAGGATTCAGTTAAGGATCCATGGAAACTTCATCATCTCAGAGCTCTGAGGGTCCCACCAGACCCTGAGGAGGCAAAGAGCAGGCAGAGTCCCTGCCACACACGGACAGGAAAAACTGACCTCTCTTTTCTCAGCTAGCTCGGTCTTTCAGACTTATTTTTGATTCTGTGTCATCACCTTGATGTCTTTTCGTGGGCTGTGTTTTTTTCATTGCCTCTCACAGCAGATTTGTAGAGGCTGCACAACTTTTGCCTGAGGTTTTCCTGCTGACAGCTTCATGACTGGGCTGTTTCCCCTCCTGGTTTATTGCACTGCATTCCTCTCCATTTTCATCTGTGCACCGAAAAATCACAGCCACTGACTCATGAAAATGCAGATTTCCTTTCTTCTTCCAATTCCAGCTTCATTCTTTCATAAGAGGGGAATTGAGGGTTTAAGTCAATAGCTTGACTACCTCTAATGTGAATTGATGGCAGACACAAGCAGCTTAACACACACACAGCGTTTCAGCTCCTCCACCTCTGCCGTGAGCTCCAAACATCCCCCAAAGGGAATGAAATGAACCCCAGGCATGGGCTGCTCTGCTGGCACCCCAAGAGAGGAGCTGATGCCTTTTGCTGTTGTGGCAGCAGGGGAAGAGCCTGGCTGAGGATCACAAAGGTGTGAGAATGCAAACCATGAGTTCCTTCTGCTCACACCCCCAGCCCCTGGCCTGAGGGAGAGGCTCTCAGGGATGCCAAGGCAAGAGGAAATTTTCCCTCTCCCCAGCCCTTCCTGTGGTGCCTGGATGTGGATCTGACAGGCCTGGGCAGGGTTTCCCCAAATGAGGAGACCAAATCCCTCCTCCAGGGGTTGGTGGCCATAGAGGGACCCCCCCTCCCTGCTTGTGCTTCCAGCCTCTCTCCCTTTCTCAAATCAAAATTCCCACTAACCTCAGCCCAGTCAAAGCCTTGCAAAAGGAATGAGTTAAATAAACACGAGATCTGACCCTCCCAGAGGAGGGCAGGTAATTGAGCACTAATTGGAGCAACATTTTAAAAGCCATTATGGATTTTATTTGAGGCTCAGTAACTGCTTCAATGCCTGGCTCTAGGGCAAGAGGGTGATGCTCATCCTTAGTGGGTTGGTGAGGAGCTCTCTGTGGGCACTTGTGTTTGGCACTTTCTGGTTTTGTTTCTGAGAACTGGTTCAGTGATAGCCAGGTTTTACAACACAGGCATTTTTTAATTGCTGACAGCTTATTTGAACACGGTGATGATCACACATTTGTTTCACTCATCACCAATACAACTGGTGAAAACAAAGCAGGTAACGAGAAATTTGTAATAAAACAAAGGCATTTCCAGTAGGTGCTACTAGAGGAGCAAGTGGATCTCATTTCTAATCACAAAATTATATATACATTAAAGTTGGAAAAGATCTTTAAATTCATCAAGTCCAGCTATAAACCCAGCACCATGTTCACCACTAAACCATGTCCTAAAGTGCCAAATCCAAATGTTTTTTTGAACAATTCTAAGGGATAGTGACATTAAGGTCCCTCAACCTCATGAGACACTGGAGTTATGGTCTCTCCAGTGTCCTTATCTCTTAGATAAGGACAGAGGGCAAATCCCAGAAAAAATTCCCCAAACTACACCCTGATGCATTCATCTGATCTATCCTCTCTTGGTGTTCCCCACAGGACATTTCTGCATTGCCTCACGGTTCAAAGAAAGCCAATCTAACAGAGAAGTCAAAACATTTCCCCAATTTAAGAATTAAATTTTAAGGCAACTGAAAGAAAGTAGAAAATTTCACTATAAAGAAAAAAAAAATAAATTATTGAGCTAAGAGATGCCAAAAAAACCCAAAGAAAAATAATGCCAGGTACAGTTTTATTTATCTATCAAAGGGCAGTGGGGAAACACTGATGTCACTGATGTTCTGACTACAAAAGATGGTGCAGAATGTGAAGGGTCAGTGAGCTGCTGGCCACCAGCAGTGCCTGGAGTCACCCCAGGGCCTGCCCCTGCCAGCACAGCTCACCAGAGGGACAGACTGACTCCCCTCTTGGCCTCTTCAGCTCCACAACTTGGAAGCAGATACTTCTTTTGGAATATAAAGCTGACAGGGCTTCAAATGTTTTCAGAGCTCAGACCAATGTTGTGCCTGTTAGTCAGAGAATTGTTTCTTCCTCCTCTGAAATCCTGAACTGGGTTTTGATCTCAGATCTTATGTCGGAGATTACCACTGGTTAATTATGTTGGTTTTTAATAGTTCTCCTTCTAGCTGCGTGTCCAACAGTGAATTGCCTAGTTTATCTCTGCAGTAACCCACATTCCAACTCTATGTTGCATTAAACCACAAAAAAAGAGCACAGGAATGACAACAAAAACAACAACAACAACATGTCTACATCCTCAGGAGCTCTGAGACCCATTAACTGAGGTGTGATTAACCACCTGGTTTGTGCAGGAATCAGCAAGAGCACTCAGGGAAGAATTAACATCCTGAGGAGAGCACAATAACATCTTAAATCTTGGCCCTGGCTCAGTAGCAAACTACATTAATATATAACAGTATAAGCTAAATCAAGGAACATAAATAGAAAGAACTACTTTACATTGGTTTCCACATGGATCCAGAAAAAATTAAATATATTTTGGGATATGGAAAAGAAATTAATTAAGATCAGCTTTGTCTTGAAAGGCGTACCTGCTTATATTAATAACTGATGGCTTCTATCTGTAATATAACATATTTGGATTATTTTCTAGTTGTTCTATAGCTGTGATAGTAAAAAAAATGAAGATAACTATATAGCCATACTAAATGTGTGCCATTACACTGAGCATCTGTGAACTCCAGGTCAGGCAACACGAGCAGGTGACAGATCAGAAGTGCAGATTTTGGGGCTGACAGTTGTTCCATGGGAGAGTTATCATCTGCAATTTCAGCACTTTTCAGTGGAGACCACGCCAGGCTGGAGCTCTGACAGCAGATGAGGTGCCTGGCTGTGTAGGAAAGAGGAAGGTGGGAATTTGGGCGTGGATTTGAGTTGGATCCTTGGCTTGCAGTGACCTGCNTTTTTTTTTTTTTACACGAATTTATTCTAATACATCTATTACAGTGGGAATCTGGGAATGGATTTGAGTTAGATCCTTGGCTTGCAGTGACCTGCACTCTCGCTGTGACTGAGTGTGTGCAGGTTGGGTTCCACACTTGGCAGTGCAAGAGCAGGGGAAGTTTTCTCACTGATAAAAGGATGATTGAATGAACAACTCTCAGTGAAAACCCCTCGTGGAAACCACACTGAAGAGGCATTACTTGATAGAAACACTCTGCAGGATCCAGTAAGCAAGCATTGCCAGAGGCATGGAGAGAGGTGTGCTGCATTCTTAGAGGAAGGGCTGGGTTTGCTGGGCAGCCCAAATCCGTGTGGGAAAGACAGAGAAGTGGTGAGACACACAGATTTTCCAGCAAATGCTCAATTGCAACATTGGTGTTAACCTCTGGTAAGTCCCCAAATGACTCCACCTTGCCAGCCTCCTTCTCCCAGCCTCCATGACTCACACCAGTGCCCAAATTAGCCTGATTGGGACCCAGCCAATTCCCCATTGCTCCTTGTTAAATCAGCTCCACTCAGATGGAGATGGCCTTAGCAGGTGGCTGCTTTTTAGCTTTGCTCTCTGTCACAGGGCAGCCAGGTTGATTTTTGTGGCTGTATCTGCTCCAAGGCCCGTGCAGGCTCTGGGGGCTCTCACACCCACCCTGCCTGTGAGAATGGGGGCACTGCTTGGTCCTTTCCCTCTGCAGTGAGAGGCACAAAGCCTTTAAAGCCTTCCTGGTTCTCTGCCTTTCTGGTTTGTGTTCATCTGGAGTGAATTCAGCTGCAAAGAGATAGATGGAGCATGGAGTTCTCACAGTTTAATTTGAGATTGTCACCCAGAGGTATTGGGGTAATTATCTTTCTAAATCTGTGTGTTTTGACAATGTGGAAAACAATCTGGAGTCAAACAGGGGTCATTGACTTGTTTTATTCTTGTTCAAGAAGGACAAATTATTGCACCAACAGTGTGCCAAGGTTGATGGTAAGCACAGAAATGTGTCATCCCTCTGTCCTGCCTGGAATGAAGATTTCACCCTTGTGTGCTCTGGGTTCAGTTTGTTGAAACACAGCAAAGCAGCATGAAAAAGCAAACAGGAGCTGTGCACCAGTTTTGCAAAGAGACACAGGTGCAAAGCAAACTGCAGGTGAGAGAATAGCTGAGCTAAGCTCAGCATGCTGAGGGGCTCCTTGCTTTGCTGCAGGGTGGTAGGTGACAGAGAAGGTGAGAGAACAAGGGGGCCTGAGCAGGGATTGATTTGTGTAGAAAGCATGTTTGCAAAGGCTAATCTCTGAAAGGAATTGGCATGATCAAATCCAGCTCTCAATTCATGTACAGTCAGGCTACTGCCTAGGATATCCTGCCCGTCTCACTTAACACCCAAGAGCTAGCAGCAGTTTGTGCCAGGAATATGGGATGACTCATTTGAGCTGTTTTGTTTGAAGAAATCAGGTCCCTGATTGCGCTGGTTATTCTGAAGCCTTTCTCACTGAGAAGAACAAAGTATGCCCAGAAGATGTGGAAGGGGTTTTTTGTTTTTTTTTAGTATGCAAATAACGTCCTTCACTAAATTTATTCTTTGTCTTATTCTTTGAGATGAAGGGTGCCCTCCATGCTGACAAAAGGTGGTGCAGCACATACACACCAGGCTGGAGGTTGTTTTTAGGCTGGCTATTCTTGTCTAATTTGTCATCATGGTACAGCAGGGGTAGCAGGCACCTCTGGAGATGGGATGGCCCAGCCCTGCTTGTGCTTTGAGTATTCCCAAGAACAGAGAGTCCACAGCTTCTCTGGGCAACCTCATTCTTGTGTTTGACTACCCTCACAGTAAAAAAAATTAACAAAAAGCTTTTACTTTCTGCCTGTATTGCCTGTATTTCAATTTTTTTCCTGTCTCTGTGCTCAGAAGAGGCCGTGGAGCAGAGTTCTTTGCTGTCGTTCCATCAGGTATAAGATCCCCAGAGAGACATCTCAAGCCTGGATGTATTCTTATCTTTTCCAAAATATGTGGTTCAGCTGCCAAACTTGTGAAAACACAGACTGTTGTATCCATCTTTTCCTGTCTCATCCCCCAACACCACATTTTTATTGGTCTCTGCTCTTGCCAGCTGTTGCTGTATTTGCCATCATCCTCTTCTGGAGGACTGGATGTTTTCCCTGGATGCCTGGCAGCCTCTTTTGCCCTTCACACCACCCTCTTTGCCATGGCATGCTGGCTCCCAGGCTGAAGGGTGGTAGTGATTTGGTGGCCTGCCTCAAGGTAGGTCCTCACCAGGTGGCCAGACCTTGGGCCCAGAATCGAGGGATTTTTTTTCCTGAGGAGAAAAAAAAAGGAGATAAACTTGATTTTCCATAGTACATATGTTCATTAAGGCAGCAGCTGCAGAGCTGCCAAGAGGAACTCAGGAGAAAAGTGAAATATGTGGGTTTGGGGTTTGGTTTTTTCTGTTTTCTAATGGAAGAAGGCATTATTCATCTAGCATAGTGAATTGCTAAGCTTCTAGGTCATAAACAAAATAAATAGTTTAAATAATAAAACGATCCTTTTAGGCCAGGCACAGAGCTGGCATTGCAGCTCCTCCTGAGAGCTCAGCGTGTGCCCTGGAGCAGCACTCCCAGAGCTCCATCACTCCAGCAAGCACTCAGGGTAGGAATTGGCCCTTGATGTGCTCCTTCCAGGCTGAGTCCTGGGATCAGATGGGGCAGGGTGGGTTGGGAACCAGCTGGAGATATCCAGTTTCCAAGGGTGTTCCTCCTTAGCTCTCCAATGAGCAGAGCTCTGTTCACAGCTCTGTGACCTCCACAGCTCCTTCTGCAGGGCTCAGAGAGAGAAAGCAGACACAGGTTCACAATCATATTTCTTTAGAGCTGCAGAATCTCTATTTAGACAAGCAACTTAGAAGTAGAACCTAAAAATTTACAGGTTTTATCCTTTCGTATCTGAATATTTTCTTTTCCCTCACAAACAAACATTCTTTTGCATGTAAACACCAATATTTTCCTCAACAAACTTCCATCAGAGGTCTGAAATGTCCATGTCTCTGCAGAAAGTCACATTATTTCAATAATTGCTACTTCAGAGAGGACTTTGAGAAATATTTTTTTCTGTGAGTAAAGCACCCCTTCTCACAGTGAAAGAAACAGTACTCCAAAGATAAAGGCTCAAAGATTAATTGTTTTTTACTGCTGTATTTACACTGCGTTCATACTTCTACTGGAAATGACAATTCTGTGTTTAAGGGGTTGGCAGCCTGTATTTGTATCAAGAGAAATGTTGATGTTGCAGGTTGTGTAGAGAAAGTAGGAAATGAAGCTCTAAACCACAGGATAATTGGCAGAGTTCTGATCTGTGTTGTGGGGTGGGAAAAGTGTGAAATTTCTTACCTGCTTTGGGAAGCAAAATATCCAGAAAAGTTCTAGTTTCAAGGGAATCCACTTTTTGATTGGCACATCCATCACAGCCACTCACTTATTACCTGACTGAAGCCACATGCTCAGAGTCATAGAATCATTTAGGTCAGAAAAGACCTTTAAAATTGAGTCCAACCACTGATCCAGCACTGCCAAGCCCACCACTAACCCATATCCCCAAGTGCCACATCTACACATCTTTTAAATCCCTCCAGGGATGGTGACTCCACCACTGCCCTGGGCAGCCTGTTCTAATACTCTACCACCCTTTTGGTGATGAATTTTTTCCTAATATCCAATCTAAACCTTCCTTGGTTCAACCAGAGGCCATCTCCTCTTCTGTTGCTTGTTATTTGTGAGAAGAAGCCAGCCATCACCTGGCTACAACCTCCTTTCCTGCTCTGAATTTCCCTGTTTTGGGGATTTCGTAATTATTTGAAGCATCTCTCTGTAATCCTAAATCATCAAGCACTCTGATCTGTTTTTTTGCTTTTTAGCTTAATATATCCTGCAGATGGGTGTTTTTATTTCATTGCAAGTCAGGCTGGAACTGCCAAGCTTCTCCTTCCCTGTTTGTGGCTGTTACAACCAAGAAGAAATAAATTTTGCTCACTCTAACAGCCGTGACCTTTTCAATCTAAAGTGCTTGTACTGAATTCCATTTGAGTTAGCAATTTTTCCTCCAGCACCCAGGAAAAAAAAAAAAATAAAAAAATCTGCCCTACAAATAACTTTCACAAATGCAAAAACTCATCGCTAATCAGGCAGGAGAAATGTCTGGCATTTGGTGAGACTCGTTAAGCTGGTGGCTCTCAACGTGTGCACTTGTGTTAAAGGGCACAGGGGAAGGAGGTGAGATGGTGTTTGCAACCAGCTGCTGCTGGAACATCTGGGGCAGGGAGGGGTTTGATCAGTGGAGCTTGAGCAGCATTTAATTTGCTGCTATTGATCTCCCACCAGAGGCAACAGATATCGTGATCCAACACCAAGATGTTGGTCCAAGGTAAGAGGTAAAAATGCCCTCCTCTAATTTCCTTTGCTAACAACGTGGCTGAGCTTTTGGTGGTGGAGAAACCCAGCCCAGGTGGGAAGAAGGCAAAGGAGAATCCCTTGGTTTCCAGGATGGGTGGGCAGTGAGATGGAAGAAGTGGCTGCATGGCAGATCCCAGGGGGCTGTAATCAGTGGCACAGGATCCCATTGGGGACCTGTCACTGGTGGGGTCCCCAAGGTTCAGTGCTGTGCCTGGTGTTGTTTAACTCGTTCATCAATGGATAAACACTGCATGAAGGGTAGATACCTCCTCAGCACAAAGCTGTGAGGGGTGGCTGATGCCCCAGAGGCTGTGCAGCCCTTCAGAGGGACCTCAGCAGGCTGCAGAGATGGGCAGAGAGCTGCCCAAAATTCAGCAGATCCTGGGCAGGAACAACCCCACCCACCAGGACAGGCTGGGGTGGCTGCAGAGCTCGACTTGTACCAGGATAACTGGAAAGTGGACTGGAGAGCAAGAAGTTGAAGCAGTATTTGGCTGGAGGGAAGTTGGCCTGACAGGGGGAGATGAACCCATCAGAGACATCTCCTCTGTCCTGTGCTGGCTGAGATGCTTCATGTTTGTTTTTATAGCCTTACACAGGAAAAAAGACTAGTTATTGAGAGAAACGTGCCATATGCTGTTGCATATGGCTGAAACATCTGCATATGTACCCAGGGATCTGATATATGTGATGAGCTTCTGTTGCAAATCTAACAGTGAAGGAATTATCTTTTGGAATTTTATTTTATTCATTTTTTTTTTGAGCTATCTCTGAGGCTTTTTAAGGGAGATCAGCCTGCTGGGTTTGTCTTCATGGGATTTCATGGAACCTGCAGGGTCCAGTGAACATAGAAGGTATTTACAGTTGTTTAAGAGTTACCAATACTCCTGCCATCCCCAGGGATGTCTGCAGGCTGAGTGAGTTGTCCCAAACTCTTCCATTAACCACTACTACTCAGTAAACAGCAGAGGGGTGAAGCAGATTCAAACTAAAATCATTCAAACAATCTAAACAGATGTTTCTGCAGCTTCCATCATCCTTTTTGCCTCAGCTGACTCCTATGACTGATGAAAGCAGTAGAATGTAAAGAAATCAGAGTATACCGTGTTTGCAATGGTGCCATTGTTAAGGTAAAGAATTGAATAGAGTTACAAAAATAAGATGGAGAACAAAATCTGTATTGATAGCAGTTCAGATGAAATGGAACAAAGAATATTGCTCCTCATGCTTAAAGATGTCACTGAAAACACAGCTGACCAGTTGATCCAAGACACCCAGGAGTAGTGACTGCAGGAGATCTGTTCATCATACATGAAAATCTTTCTGTTTTCCCCAAAGTTAGTGTCTTTATCCAGAAGGATAAAGTGTTTATGAAACGTTGGTTTTGTGTGGTGTTCATACAGCACCCAGCATGAGGGAATCTCCCATCCTGGAAAAAGCTGTTAGACAAAAAGGATTAGGGAAAATACCACATATGGGGTAATAAAGTGATATTTGTTCAGTTCCCCGCTGAGCTAGAAGGGTGTCATAGGGGTCTGAGACACAAAGTTCTGGACACAGAGAGAGAGAGAGAGAACTCTTCATGAGAAAACAAAATATTCCAGCTCATTCAGTTGAACTTGTGGTGCAAAATTCTTGATCTCATGTAAGTTCCCCTGAACTGTTAGGGCAGAAGTCATAGAATCACAGAATCATTCAGGCTGGAAAAGAGCTCTAAGGTGATCAAATTCAGCTGATAGCCCAGCACTGCCTTACCAATGAACCACATCCCTCAGCTCCCCATGCACACATCTGTGGATCTTTGGTTTTTCCACCTCTCAGGTGGAACCCCTGAGCACCTTTGTGTGTTTGAGCCCCTTAAACTTGCAGGTTTTGCATTTGCTGCAGGGAATTACCTGTGGGCTCATATGGACTGAGGGGATAACAAGGAGATTGGAGGCATTTCCAGGCTCCTGAAATGCTCCACTTGTAGCAGTGCCCAGAGGGAAGCAGTGAATGAAATCTCCTCATGATGGGGATAGTCACTTCTTAATTCAGCATTAAAATGACCTATTTCAATATTGAATCAACACTTAAGAAAAATCAATGTAAAATAGATTGTAAAACCATCTGATTTGTGGATGGTCTTGGGTGACAACTACTGAAAAATGAAAGAAAAAAGCCCAGACTGGAGCCCTGTGCTTCAAAATAACACAAACCAAGAAATAATATATCAGTTCATTCAGTATTGCTTGCAACCTGCTCTTTTGAGGCAGAGATATGAGAACATAAGATTCCTACAGAAGGTTTCTTGGATGGCAAAAATTCCTAGATACTGCTTGAATTATGTGCCAATAGCTCAGCATTTGTAGAAGGTGTCATCTAATTAAACCAGAATTTTTAAGTACCAGACAGCATGAAGACCAGTAATAAGAGAGCAAAATCCATCTGTATTACAGATGGGATATGCAACTCTAATAGTATGGCTTTAGGCAATGTTTAATTGAGTAGTTAAATTATCTTTTCCAGATGGGAAAATAAATTACTGCTCATCTCTCCAATTTATTTTAGCTTCTCCACATTCTCTTTCCTGAGGGAGTGGTGAGGGAGTGTGGGACATCCCCAGATATGCCTGGGATGATTTATTCACCCCATGTTCCATAATTTCCCCTTCAAGGAGAATGTCTTATATGCATGTGGAAGTTGGTGTGTATTCTGCTCTTTTTTTGTAAAGAATATCTGCTAATCACTGTGGTGCTAATCACAGCTTTATGTTACATATGTGTGTGTGTGGTTTTAAGTATATTCTGTCTAAAAAAGCAGGAGTGAGGATTACTGGTTCACTATCCTTCAGTCAAATCAGGAGTGTGTATCTCAGTGGAGCCATGCAATTTGCCTGAGAAGATTTGGGACAGCCTGAAGATTTTCACATTGACTCACAGCATTTTGTAGAATGGGATTATTTGTGTCAAATTACCTGAGGACTGTTGCTCCTCAGGTTGCCTAAACTCAATCAAATGAGCAGACAGCAATGCATGATACTCTGTGTGGTGCATGGGAGCAGAACTGAAAATGTTGGATAATTTCAGTTGGTTAAGTGTTGGATCCATGTGATTCCATCTGCCTGACATTTTCTGTGGTCAGATGTCTGCACACAGGCTTAGCCATGCTAGAGTGTGTTACCTTGTGTGCTTTGTGCTGGCTACAGGAACACAAGTGGTGTTCTCTCTGGGGTGGAAATTTCTGCCCCAAAGTCACTCCTTGGAAAGTCTTGAGCAGATCTGAGTTGGTTGGGTTGGTTCCTGACTGCTGGGCTGTGCTGTGTGACTGTGATGTTTTTGATGGAGTGCTCTGAGCCTCAAAACAAATTTCTCACATCTTGCAGAGCTACAGCCCAAATCCCCCATAATATCTGAATATTTGTGAATGTATAACAGGCCTCTGTGCGTGGCAGACAGCTGGGCTCAGTCTGCCCCTTTCCAAACAAAACCATGTCTTGCTTTCCAGTTGGTCACATCCCAGCTGTGGGTCTTTGCTGTGGGCTGGATTAGATAACCACATTCCCCCTGTGTGGCCTGAAATTCTGAGGGACAGAGTAGGGTGAAGTAGGTTTAAAAGTATTTAGGCAGGAAAGGCTCTGTAGTAGTGCAGGAGAATCTTGTTGCTATTGGAATATTATTACCTCTGAGAATAACTGATGGGACTAGAGAAAATGACTTTTAAAATTACAGGTGGTCTATTTCTCCCCTTGTTAAAAGTTTTTTCTAACGAAGTTAATAAAAGATTGTTTTAATGAATATGGATGCTTATTGCCCAGAAGCTCCATGGATTTTAGAAGATGCCCTCAGGGAAAATGCTGACTGGAAAAGCAGAGGGTGCAAAGTTGATATCTCAAATATTTCTCTCCAGACATGCTGAGTTCAGAGTGCTTCCAGGCTGTAGAGGTGCAGCACGGTCAGTGTGAGCCCTGAAAAACTCTTTTGCTTGGTGTGAGTTGTCACAATTTAATTTTTAAAATGAAGGTGCACAGATGCTTTTTAAGCTGCCTGGAACAGGAATTTAACACATACAGCTTGTGAAAGGACTTTACCAGCCCACTGCTTTTCAATAAGTGTGTGTCTCTTAGACCAGTCCAAGTTTAGGGCTTTCAAGGCTCTGTGGCAGATCAGTGCTGTGAGGGGTGGCTACATCACAAGGATGAAAGGCTTTTTCTACACTCAGGACTACCTAGAGCAGTAAATACACATTTTACTGCACGCCTCTGCACATCCATAAACAATGTTCCCATTCGCAGTGCTCGGAGGGATCAGAGCACTGTGTACCAACTCAGGCATGGGGCATGTGCAGCTCTCCAAGGGGACAGTGCCAGACAGGAAAATACCTGGAGCAAGTGGCTGAGGCTCCTGCAACACCACCTCCATCTCCTCACAATCAGGCTGCTCACAGCTGCACCTTCCCTGCTGCTGCAGTAATTTTTTCCTCATGGAGAATCACCAGTTGTTTTGAGAACCTGAACCTGCCTTCTGCAAGTTGTGCCTGGTACCAGAACAAACTGCACAGTGCTGGGTTGCTGCTTGCTGCCTGGTCACACAAATCCATCCACCTCTGACCAATTATCTCCTAATTTGGGGTAATGACCTAGAGTTTCTCAGGGCCAAAACACCACCCAAACAGCAAAGGCAGTGTGACCTTAGAGTAGATGCACACCCAGGGCATTGCTTCTCTATGTTTGCTCCTCAGTGTCCCCAGTTTAGTTCTTGCACCCTAACTTCAGCTCTTCTTATCGTTGTGCTGTCTCATATCCCAGGTGAGAACAAGAGTGATGCTTCAGTTCACAACCCTGCCCTTTTTAGTGACACCTCAAAAAAAGCAGTGTAGTGACACAAGTGATTTTTATTGAGTTGTAGGACTGTATTTTATGCTCTGAAGGAACACTTACTTCACATAAAAGCTTTGACATTTTTATAGAAATGGCTATAACTGTGTTATTCTATACGAGGAAGAATTTATTAAGCCTAGATCTGGATCTCCTTTTATGTTATGCAAATGACTAATAACAACCCTTCTTCATTACCAGCTGAATGCCCAGGCCAGGGTTATTAAATCCCCTCTTCCCTTCCTTCAGTCTGCATCTATCAGGCTGCCACATTAGGCTGCAACACATCATCAGAATTCATAAAACCAGCCCAGGCTTGTACAGGGATATGAGGCTGCAAAATTAAAACCCAAGTTGCAGAACAAGATGAGGTTTTTTTGCCTGTTGTGAGAGGAGCAAGCTGAAGTATTTTGGGGCATGGTGTATTGAGTGAGGCACGACAACATCTTGTTTACTTGTGATTGTGAAAAATTTCACAACCAGCATATAGTGGAGGGAAAAAAAGGAAGGGTTTATTTCCCTCACTGCTCTGCTCAGATTACACATGCTGCTTTTTGTATTTTCAGGAGCCACTGTGTTCCATCCAGATGTGAAATCATCCCCTACAACTCCTTGCTCTGCTCTCACCCTGGAGATAGCTACAGTGGGCTGGGGTGTCTGTGGCACCCAGCAGGGCTGAGAAAACCTGACTGCATCCTGGGTGGTGTTTAAGCATTCACACTTGTAAGATGAATCTTATTTCTCTGAAAAATCTTTGAGTGTGTTGGAGATTTGTTTGGGGGTTGTGTGAACTAGAAGTTTGAAAGCAATGAGAGCTTTTAATTATGTAAAGTCAACAAACTGAGAGAGCAGCCATCCCAGACTCGTTTGTTGCTGGATAGCTGGGGACAGTGCCCTGGGAGGCAGAAGGTGAATTAAACTTTAAAGGTGTATCCCAGAAGTAAAGCCCATTTCTCCTCAGTCTGAGGAGAACCACTGAAACTGGGAAACTGCGTAGATGAGCTGAGGACAATAGTTGCTTCTCTGGCTTCTGTATGCTCTGAAAATATCTGAATCAAATCCTGTAGGTGAGAAAAGCAAAGGAAAACATTGTTTTGTGGATGTGGATGGGACTTGGTGTGGGCTAAACACCAACCGTTCAGCATCTTTTGTGGATAGATCTAGCCCAACTGATCCAAAGTGGCATGGGCTGAGTGAAAAAATACATATCTGAGGGAGTTCATTTTATGGATAAAAGGGAGAAGGAAAAGGCATTCCTGTAAGTTTCATTTTCCAAGCAGGGGAAAGTTATCAGTGTTCTTCCCAGAGCAGTTCCAGGAACTGTAATTATGCTTTTCTGTATCAAAGGAAAAGGGTGTTTACACCTGACCTAGTCTCTGGGTAGATGAGATATTCTGTCTTGGGAAATTGTCACCTTCAGGCTGGCTGCTCTCACACAGCTAATGCAGAGCACAATTTTCCCCCGCAGTGTAGTTGTAGCAACCTGCCAGTGTTCACCCAAGGCAACAGCAGTTTTCTCTGTTTTCACAGCCAGACTCTGGCCTGACAAAAAGTGTTAATGTAGATTCTTCAGAGCTCAGTCTGTGGTTTCTGCTGTATAGCATTAACTTCATAAAAAAAAAAAAAAAAAAAAGAAATGTGCTTGTATGCCAGCAAAACACATAATAAATGCTGTAATTTAGATACAGTGTAATTATAGTAGTGAAGTCTATTTGTGTGAGCATCATCAGCTCCTGTTCTTTCTGAACTCATGTCCAGCTCTTTGTTGCACCCCAGGGCCTGCCCCAGGTGTGCTGCAGAAAGGGCTGTGATGTGCACCAGTGGTCCCAGTGCAAGGACAGCTGTGTGCTGGGGACTCTGCTGGTGCTGGATCCTCGCAGGTGCTGCTGTGGTTTGAGTCTCTGTTCAGGTCTCTCACAGCTCACTGATGAGCAGAGCAAGTAACGACCACAAAGCTGCACTCTGGAAATGAGAAATAGATGCTGGGTTATAAAATATTATGCAGTGAAACTATCAGCCCCCTTTAACAGCTAGAAATAAACTTCTTTGATGAGGGCTCAGCTCTGATTCCTTCTATACTGAAATAATCTCAGAAAAGTGCAGCCAGCTTCTAGAAAAGGCTTAAAACACAGGGTTTAATGAAACAGAGTTAAATAAACCAACAGACCCAGCCATCCTTCCAGGGCTGTGGGATCGGCTGAGCTTTCCGGGGGCTGAGCACGGGAGCCCCAAGGCGGGGGTCGCGGACATGGGTGGGTGGGATGGTGCCGGGTGGGCTCCCGGCAGCGGGTGCTCATTCCCAGCTGCGCAGCTCCATCTAGGGGATGCTGCCTGCCCGGGAGCAGCCGGAGCTCAGCATCTCCCGGGCAGGATTCCGGGAATTCAGCTGCTCCAGGCAGGGAGATGCCGTGGCTGCAGCAGCCCCAGATTGTGCTGCCCCCAGCCCTGCTGGAGAGAAGGACTTTGTCATCTGATCTGCAGGGATTGAGGCTGGGAAGCACAAAAAGGATTCGGTGTTTTCGGCAGGCAGAGGTGACTCCTCTTGGCAATGGTACTGGACACGAGGCTCTTAGAAGCATCCACTTCTCATCAGGTCTCTTCTCGAGCTTAACCTGATTAAATTTCTTCAGGGAAAGGGTTGTCAAGCATTGGAAGAGGCTGCCCAGGAAAGTGATGGAATCACTATGTCTGGAAGTGTTTAAAAAATGTGCAGATGTGGTGCTTGTGGACATGGTTTATTCAAGGACCTGGCAGGGTTGGTTAATGGTTGGACTTGCTGATCTTAGAGGGTTTTTTCAACCTTAATGATTCTGCAATTCTAAATGAACTCAGGCTTACCTCGAGTTAAGCCTCATTTGGTGCAATTCACTCTGGTTCCCTGATCCTCATCCCTGTGGTTCCCTGATCCTCATCCCTGTGGTTCCCTGATCCTCATCCCTGTGGTTCCCCGATCCTCATCCCTGTGGTTCCNGACAAGTTTCTGGTATGGTTTTCTTGAATTAGGAAGGACCAGTCCTTTCTAGAAAGGACTTTAGTGAGGCTCTCTAAGGAGGACCTTGTTTCCCAGCTCCTCAAGAGGCTTTGCATTGCTCCTGTCCCATAAAACCTCCCAGCTGGGAGGAAAACACAGGAACAATGCTGTGCTCTGGGAAGGAGTGAGGCATTGCAGCCTTCACGTGTGGCATGAAGGGACAGTAAAAAAAGGCAGACCCTGTAGCATCATGCATTATCCTTTATAGAAGAGGTAAACTCAAATTCTGATTTCAAGTTCTGAATGCCTAACGTTGGGGAACTCAAGCTGTGAGTGAAGGCGCTCTGCTCCAGGCTTGCTGGAGAGCTGATGAGTGGTAATGTATGATCAAAGATTAATTGCCTTCAAATAAGAGGAAAACCAGCTCCAGGCCAGCTGACAGGGAACCTGCTGGCTCTGTCTGATGCATATTCAGAGGCACATCAGCAGCAGAGAGAGTCAACACATAAAGTCAAGTCTTTTGAGAAGTGTTCCTTCACCTGAAAGCCAAACTAAGGCTCTGGCTGGATTCAAATGTCTTTTGGGTGAGTACTGGATCCAAACAAATAATTCCTGTCACTGTAGCTGACCTTGGAGAATTTTATTAGTTAGTTAAGAAGCCAAATGCAAAGGACAGAACTGAAGCCACAGTGTCAGTTAAAATTTAGCTACTCTATTAATTAATTAAGTCTGGCTTACATCCTAAGCTGCTGGTATCCTGTATGGCTATAAGTGTATTACCATTCATTTTACTGGAGAAGACAAATAACATCACTGTAATACTGATGGATGGCTTAGTATGTAACAGGATGGTGGGAAAGCTGGTAATTTTATCAAAGTTTATAAATTTTGTTGTGTGGATGGCCCAGTGTGCTGGATCTCTGCTATGCTTTCCAGGACACAGGATGAACAGGGACTATTTTTTGTGTCAGCTGCAATGAAAATAAAATAGAGATTTTCAGGAGTGGTGAGAAGGCGAAGCAATTTTCATGTAACTGATGTTATGAAGCTCATGAGAAATTCTTCACTTTTAGGATTGTTTCAACAATGAAATGACAGGTTTTTAAATCCTCCCACACAATGCAGACATGCAGTAATATCACTAATTGTTGTACTATAATATTATTTACTCCCAAGCACTGAGTTTCTTATTGCTGGCTTGAAGCACATGTGTATGTGTGTGTTCATATCTATCAATCTTCTTTTTAAACCAAAACTTTCTGCTTTCTGTCTGCAAACAGCATCACCCTGTTTTCATCTGGCCCCAAGTGCTGAGGAAGGCTGTAATGTAACCACTTGATCAGCCTGACTGCCAGGAACATCTTCTACATCAGAAGGAAAATCATACGGGCATGGCTATGACCCTTTCCCTCTTATTCTCCACTAATACTGACCTGAAAGCCAAAGGGGAAAAAAACCCCCCACCCTTATTCCACACCAGGCCCTTCTAAAGAGCAGGGGAATGCTTAACTCCAGTCCCTACTAAAGAACTTTCTGGAGACCCAAGTTTCTTCCTGATTCTTCTCACCTGAAAGTAAAGAACAGCTGAGGTCAGTCCTGCTGCTGAGGGCATCTTTTGAAGGAAAAGGGCTGTAGGCATAAAGTATTACAGTTCCCATTGCATAAAACAACATCCTTTTTATGAGCAGACAGTATGCAAGCCATAAAATCCACGGATGTTTCTGTAGTCTATAAAATGTGGTTTTGGATCTGTCCAGGGAACAACAGCTTTCCCAGTTTATTTGTATGGGTGGGGTTGAGGAATGAATTCAATGTTTGTCACACCATCCCCTGCTGTTGTGACTGAGGGATCTCTCTTCCCCTTCTACTCCCAGGGCACTGAGCTCTGGTCTAGAGGTTGATGTTCCAACCCCCAAACCTGGTCTGCTGATACAAGTTCCTGCCTGGCTGCATTTGCTCCAGCCACTCTCTTGTTTCCAGTGGTGCCTGTGAGCTCAGAAAGAGAACAGGGCTTTTTTCTCTGTCACCTGCTGGGACCTGGTGCTGCCCAGCTGTCCCTGCAGAGCGCTGCCTGCCACAGGACAAATCCACTCTAGGAAAAAGCCAGAAAAGGAGGGAAATCACCCTGTGAGACTCCCAAGTTCCATTAGCTAATAGGGGTGTCTGAGCTCTTTGCTCTAACTGATCTTGGGATGTGCAATAACAGGGGATATAGCCCTACAATGCACAGATAAATGCTTTCTTTGCCAACCCAAGCATTAATGTCACCATGGTTCTATTCCCACAGAAGATGGGTGGCCAACAGTGTAACATGCTCTGTGGTTGTTGGGCTTTCAGCCTGGATTATCATGGAGAATTCCAGAGTTAGTCAATCCATCATTTATTTCACCTCTCATGAGACAACTTTTCTGAGGTGTAGAGGTTCACAGAACAAATAAATAAAGTGTTTATTTGCATTTCATTCTTTTTGATACATTACCATGGAAACAAGTAATGGAAAAAAAAATACTCTCAAGCAGGTGGGTTTGGTTTTAAATCCTGGCTTTTCAGCTCTGCTCCTGTTGGGGATTGGATTCTCTTTCTGCATCTGCCACTAGATGGTATTGCTTTAACAGGCACCTTCCTGCCTCTTCTGCACCCTTGAGACACAGACCCCCAGAGGAGCAGGGGCTGCCTGTGTTTTTAATATTTTTCAAGCATCTCCTGGCAAATGTTGCTCAGGACAAGTCTTAGAACAGCAGATTGGCAGCATCTTGTGCTTGCAGCACAGTTTCTGCTTAAGGGCAAGTTTTATATTTGCTCTATAATCCAGAAGGTAAGACAGGTCTGTGGTCTGCCTGAAATTTCAGAATACCTGATGTATAAAACTTGAAGCAAACAGACAAAACTTTGCATACTCCAGGTCTTTTAGTTAATACAAAAATGCAAATGAAAGGCTTCTTTTTCTTTCACAACTGCAAAATTTTTCCAGCAGTTTTCTATTTCCTTTATGTGCTCACAAAAGAAAAGCAGCTAATATGCAGGAAGTCATTCAGCAAAATTGTTATTAGTCTAGGAGATAAAAGACATCCGTGTGATGAGATATGAAGTAACTTTATATTAAAAGTTAATGACTTGGACTATTCAGCCTTAAATGATTTGCTACTTTCTAATCCTTGATATGCATCTTTATGGTAAGTTTATATGATGTGAGACTTATTCCACTTTTTATATTTCCTTGTTTTGTTGTTCTGTTATTAAACTGTCTTATGTCATTGCTTTCCCTACTGGGGGAACAATCAAGAAAGTCAAACCAAAAGTGGAAAGAACATCCTGTAGTGATTAAATGTTCTCTGTACCCACATCCATAATTTTTCAGTGATCCAATTTCTATCTTAAATCTAAATTAACTTAATTGACTTTATTAAATTATTTTTAATTGCCTTACTTGTTTATAAGCAAACAAAACCTGCTCCCACATATAGTTTGGATGTTGGGATTGGCTAGCTGGAATTTTATTAGGTGTTTTGAAGAACTGTTTGGAAGTTTTAAGCTCGAGTTGCACAGCAACCCTTCCTTGCATCCCCACCCAACTGAGTAGGGGCTACAAAAGTTCCCCCTGGCCCATGCCAGCCCCTTCCTATCCCCCTCATACAAATTGTCACTCTGCTGGCTCAGGTAGCAGTGGATTCAAAGACGAGGAGGGCTCTTCTCTTTTTAATGAGTGTACAATTGGTTGGTTGTGAAAGCATGAAAGAGCCAGAGCTGACCCCATAAGTGCTGAACAGCTGGAATTGTGCTGCATCTTAACAAACACCAGGGAGCTGCTGGCTGAGCTGTGTTCATTGCTGGGGAAAAAAAAACAAAGTGCTTTTAACAAAATTCCCTTTCTTTCTCATGCATATGGGAGAAAACAAAATAAAATGCCTCAGTATGGGATATCAGAGCATCGAAAATCAATGCTGCAGACAGTGCTGCTCTTTGCCCTCCACCTTTACACACTTCAGCTGCTGGTGCCCAGTCAGTGTCCACTGCCTTCGAAAATCATGAGGGAAACTCAGTCTGAGCAAGCTCTGAGAGGCAAGATCACAGCAGGACCTACCAAAAACAAAGTGCTTATTCCCTGCTCTTACCGACTGCAAGGAAAGCAACCATCTCGTATTTCTTCTCTTGCAGGGCAGCAGGATGCCACGGTGGCTCAGGAGGGAAAGGAGAGGCCACTGTGCCATGCCATGTGCTGCATTTCACTGCAGCAAGGAGCAGGGAGTTGCAGGAGTGCTGGATGGCTGCACGCTGCAGGAAAAGATGAAGAAGGAATCGTGTGGAGGTAGTGACTCACAATTAAGGTTTGGAATGGCTGAGTGGCAGAATACCAACGTAATTTTACCATAAAAGGGGCAAATATGTTATTTCTGTGGTATATGAGATTCAATTAAATGGCAGCATCAATTAAACAGCTTCCAGAGCTTTTGTTTGGAAGCTTGCAAGGCTTTTTTTTCCTGCAAAAGCTGTTCACTGAGTATCAACAATTAGTTCCCGTGCAAATGAGACTGATTGCACAGCAGAGACTGCAACACTCTGGGCTTCTGTTGAAAAGCTGAGTTCAAGTCCATCCTTTGGTGAGTATTTAAGCAGAGTAGCTTCAGCAGGAATGTGAATGAATAGCTTGAACAGAGTGTAACCTTGGAAATGCTTGGTGCTCATCAGGCTGGAGGAGAGTGAACTCTACAGGGATCCTTGGACTCTATTTTGCAGCACTTATTAGTTATGATGGGGATGGTTTCTTTCAGATTTTGACCAGAATTTTTTTTCTTTGGCTGGAGAAGGGATTTCAATTTAGTGTAGTAAAGCAGAAAACCATTAAGTGTACAAGCCTCCCTTCTAACAGGATGACATAGAGACAATTTGCAGTCTGCCTTTCAGAGAATGCCTTGGCCCTGTGTCGTTTCATTTGTAGTGTTTTGTACTGATGAGTTAATCAGAACATCCCAATACCATAGGTTTTATTTGCCCCGAGACCACAGCCATTTCCTGGAAAGCCTCAACCTTCACCCAAGACATTTTTCAGCAGTTTTGCCATGCACAAACACTCTCCATATCCCTCAAGGAAAGCACCTGTAAGCAGCACTGATGGCAGCACTGTTCCAAGCTGGCAGTGAGCCTGCTCAGGGTATTTTTCCCTGTATTGATGATGACTTTGCTCAAGCCCAGCTGAAGCTGCTGTTGTGGTGCATGTCCCAGGCTGCCCTTCATCCCCACATCTCTCTGGCCCTCCATCCCTCAGTCCCTCTGTCTCTCCTTCCCTTGGTCCCTCCATCTTTCCGACTCTTCATCCATTCCTCTGTCCCTTCATTCCTTATTCCCTGCATCTCTCAGTCTCCCCGTTTCTCCTTCCCTCCATCCCTCCGTCTCTCAATTTTTCCTTCTGTCCATCTCTGAGTCTCTCTGTTTCTCCTTCCCTCTATACCTCAGACTCTCCCTCTCTCCTTCCCTCCATCCATCTTGTCCCCTCCATCCCTGAGTCTCTCTCTCCTTCCCTCCTTCCCTCCATCCTTCTTGTCCCTTCTTCCCTCCACACCTGTGTCCCTCCATCCCTCAGTTTCTCTGTTTCTCCTTCTCTCCATCCCACTATGTCTTTCTTGTCCCTTCTTCCCTCCACACCTGTCTCCATCCCTCAGTCTCTCTGTTTCTCCTTCCCTCTATACCTCAGACTCTCCCTCTCTCCTTCCCTCCATCCCTCAGCCTCTCTGTTTTTCCTTCTCTCCATCTCTCCTTCCCTCCATCCCTCAATCTCTCCATCTCTCAATTTCTCCTTTTATCCATCCCTGAGTCTCTCCGTTTCTCCTTCCCTCCATCCCTCAGACTCTCCATCTCTCCTTCCCTCCATCTTGTCCCTTCTTCCCTTCATACCTCTGTCCCTCCATCCCTCAGTCTCTCCGTCTCTCCTTCCCTCCATCTCTCCTTCCCTCCATTTCTCCTTTCTTCCATCCCTGAGTCTCTCTGTTTTTCCTTCCCTCCATTTCTCCTTCCTTCCATCCCTCAGTCTCTCCATCTCTCTTTCCCTCCCCCCCTCAGTCTCTCTCCATCCCTCAGTCTCTCTCCACCCCTCAGTCTCTGTTTCTCCATCCCTCCGTCTCTCCCTCCATCCCGGTCCCTCAGCCTGGCTGGGCGGGCTCCCTGCAGTTCTCACCTCCTACCGCTAGGCCGCGCCATCCCCGGGGGTTACCATGGCGACGGCGGCGCCGCTCCCCGCGCATGCGCGGNTGGCCGAGTTCAGGCCGTGAGTCCCGGGGCGGGCGGACGGGCAGGAGATGGGCCCGGCGGGGGGGGGCGGGGAAGGCTGCGCGCTGGGCTGCGGGGAGCGCGCCTGGCGCCATCAGCCCGCCATGCGGCTGCAGCCACGGGGCACCCGGGGAAGAGCGGGAGGGCAGCGGCAGCTCGGGCCAGGAGGAGCCGGAGCGGGTGGAGGAGGAGGAGAAGGAGGCCCTCGGGCCAGCAGGAGCCGGAGAGGATGGAGGAGGAGGCCCCGGTTTGCCTTGGCCACGCTGCGTTCCCCTGGGCCACCCCGAATCCCCAGCGTGGAGGGAAACGTGCCGGGCTAGGCTGAGCTTATACACGAATGTTTGTTTTTGCTGCGTAGGGAAGCGATGAGAGTATGTCAGTGTAAGAAAAGTATTTGTCAGCAGTGGAGTTTTTAACTTTGATAATAAGCTGGAGGTCATCTTACTCTTCTGTGGGTAAGTGTTGATAGAATGGTTTCTAATTTCCACAGGGAGATTCTGAACGCAGTTATCACCTCCACCCTGACAGTCCTTCAGGCAAACGCTAGTAAAGAGAATGGATTCGGATGTTTTTCTTTTTTTAAGCTGCTTAATATGCTGCCTAAATGTATGGCAGTACATGAGCAGCCAGAAGTGCTGGTGACTGCAGTGTAAAAGCTGTGCATGGCTGCACAGAACTGTCAGAGGATAAGATCATTTTTTTCCGCTATTTCCACTTTTTTTCCCCCAAAGAAAACCATACATATTTGTATTTCAACGCCCTAAGGACTCATGTCTTTGAATCAGGCAATCTTTGAAAGTCAGAAGGGCATTGCCTGGCTCACATGTTTATTTCAGTATGAAATAATGTAGTCAGCCAGGCAGAGTCAGTGAGAACTGTTGCAAGCACACACAGAACCAGGCTGTGTGTGGTGTTTTGTAAACACAACACCTGCTCTAGCAGGTCAAGTTCAGGGAGACCCACCCAAGTGCATAAACCTTCATAAGTCCTCTCTTGTTAAAGGTCTTTTAGATTTAGATCTTTGAAGGTAAAGTTTTGGTGTAGTGGCTCTGTGTTCTGACTGTTACTGCACTTAGTCCAGCTGTCTTAGTTAAAAAATGAGAAATTATTTTTAAATAGAGAAAGAAGACCTAATAAAAAGGAACTTGGAGTAGTAAGCTGTTAAATTTTTAAGGTGTACTTCCCTTTCTACCCCAGCCTGTAGGATTTGTCATTTTCCTGGACTTGTAGTTACTTCAAAAAATAAAAAAGGAACTTGGGAAATTTTAATGCAGAATACTGTCATATGACATGTGCAACTAATATTAGATATTTAATAATTATGCAGTAATGCACTGATAAACATATTAACCCCCCTATGTTAAAATGCTTGCAAAACAGTAGCAGGGAAAAGCCTAAAAATTGTTTTTAATTTTGTGAGCTTAGACTGGCAGAATCATTGCACTGTTTTGAATACTCTCATTTTTATTGCAGCCAACAAATGCATACTTCAAGTCTTTATTGCTTCCAAACAATAAATTTGCTCAGTTCTTGAAAGGTAATCAGCTTCTGTTTGGAACAAGTTCTTGTCCTGTTTCAGACATATATATTGTGACTTTCTTTTGTGTGTAACTTCTCTTATTTATTTCAGAAATGAGGGTTCATTAACATCAACTTTAAGAACGCTTCTGTTCTTCACAGCTCTAATGATTACATTACCTGTTGGGCTATATTTTTCATCAAAGGCTTATGTATTTGAAGGTAATTTTGTTTCTGCCAATTAGCATCATTATTACAAAAATAGAGGAAAAGCACAATCCTCTAATAGCATTTTTGTTCTTCCTGTTCTGAATATTTGTTTCCATATATAGACAAAAGATCCTGTAATGTCTAATTAGGACAGAAAATCATATAAATTGTCAATGTATCCTTCCCTGCATTGTGGTCTGCAATCCAAATTTTGCTATTTTTGTACAATGGTTTATATTATATAGAGGTGCATTGTTCCCCTTACCTAAAGGGTACTTAACACCACCCTGCAGCAGATTTTTGTCAGAATCATCATAGATAAGTTTCCTGCAGGTATTGCAAACTAATCATGTGTTTGAGACAGAATAATGTTATATATGAGGTTTCTGTTTTGGTTTTTGAAACATATGTGCATTTAAACAAGTTGTATGCAATTTCAGATATTGAATGTGGTTGCTTGTGGAGCTTTCTTCTAATTAACCAAAAAAAAAGGAAGGCAGGCATGTTGTAGTCCTGATTCTGCAAGGCTTTAATACTTATCTCCTGCAGTTTTAGGAAGTTATCTCCTTCAGAAGTGGGGAGGAAGAAGGGAGAAAGCATATTTAAACTTATAAACTCTTAAAGCTTTTATGAGCAGTTTATGACTGTGTAACCAAGTTGTCCTGAGACGATTCTCCTTTGGTGTGTATTGCTTTATGAGTACATAGAAGGCTCAAAGCTTGTTAAGTAACTTTGAAGATCCTTTTTAGCTTTTTTTAATTTGGGGTGTAGCAAGCTGATCTTTAACTTTGCTGTGTCAGTTAATGGCACAATCTGTCAGCACTGAAAGGATTGTCTTTGCAGGGTGATGGTTTTAGAGTGCTGTAATGTGTAGGGTTTGTTTGCTTTTTGGGGAGACTTTGTTGGGTTTTAAAATTAATTAAGGGAAACAATATGTCAGTGTTTGGTCTTCTGGTATTTGAAGGCTTATTTTATGTGAGGTGCATTCATGTATCTTAACTGGTGGGGCATTATTGTTTTACAGTCTAAATACAGAAGGTAATAGTCTTCTAAATTTAATTGTTCTTCTGCTGTTTTCTCCTGTTTTAGTGGCAAATTATTACAGAATTCTCCCCTTTCTTGCTCCCACCTCCCTTCCCCATTTTATTGCCCCACAAAGAGAGTTACATTTAGGAAAAAAGGATGTTGAGGTTGGTTTGGTGCTGGAAGGTACTGACAGAAAAAGTGAATTTGTAGAACTCTTAAGCTGTTGACATCAAGCCTAGGGTATTTTATCTTTAATATTGAATACTGCAGTGTTGCTTTGTTGCAGAAATATTTTCAAGTCCTTTAACTATCATGATGAATTCTTCCCTGTGAATAATTTTGAGCTCAGACTTTTGCTACAGGAGTAAACATAACTTTGCTCTTTAGCGAGAATTGTGACTTACCACGTCAGAGTTCCTAGCTCATAACTAACACTCTTTACTTTCTCTGTTTTCTCAGGTTCCTTGGGGATGTCTGACAGAGACAGCTATTTCTATGCAGCCATAGTTGCTGTAGTCACTGTCCATGTGGTGCTTGCTCTCTTTGTTTATGTAGCCTGGAGCGAGGGCTCGCGGCAGTGGCGCGAAGGCAAGCAGGACTAAAGTGAAGATCATCGGTGTCTGATGGCCACAGACTGTAAAGCAGATTTTTTGTGAGCTGGAGGAAAAGCGTTCTCCCAAATGTGTAATACACATGCACAAAGAGGAGGCTGATGCCTCCGTTGTGGTTAAAATAAGACTTGTGCTCATCTTGACTGTGTACTGGTGTTTTCTGTAACGGTGATGGAAGTTGTTCTGTAGCCAGCTTCTACTGTGTTGAGCTGAGGAGGCCTTCACTTGCAATTAAATGGAATAATTACATACTTTTGAGAACTCCTGTAGCTACTTTTGCCATGTCTAGTATTTTTCTGGCTTGCTCTGAAAATAATATTGGCATGAAGCAAGCATTACATTTTCAAGGAATTAAATTGCTGCTTAAAAAAGCTACATTACTTACAACCCAGCTACAGTGGAAAAGATGGAATTTCACTTTGCTGTGAATAGTTTCCTGATTTATGTGTGTTGTGGTTTAACCCCAGGCAGCAATTGAGCTCCATGCAGCTGCTCACTCACTGACCCCTCAGTGGGATGAGTGGGGGAGTCAGAAAAGCAAAGTGAGAAAACTCATGGGTCAGGATAAAGACAGTTTAAAAGGTAAAGCAAAAGCTGCACACAGTAGTGTGTTGGTTTTCAGTACAAATTCAAACCAAATCTGCACACAGTAGTGTGTTAGTTTTCAGTACAAATTCAAACCATAGCCCCATGGTAGCTGTTGAGGAAAACTACCTCTATCCCAGCCCAAACCAACACAGTGGGATAGGCATAATTAATCTGTGTTCAAAAGTAATTTCAAAAACAAAATTGTTTAGAAACTCAGGTGATGTCTTTCTAATGTGAAGTACTTTTTTTTTTTTTTCAATTATATTTTTTTATTGCAGTGTAAAATTCAATCTTTGATTTCCTTTTGGGAGGACTGTGGTATTACACATTGCTGATCTTTCTCCTCTTCTGCAGTTTATCCTGATAATGCAAAGGAAAGGGCATGGCATATTTTTTTGTATGTCTTTAGACAGGTATGTATCTCCTTGACATTTGCTCAAGTTGGATTTCCTATGCTAAAGCAGTGTCACTAACAGTCATAAGCTGCTGTAATGGCTGGTAGGGGAAGGAGCAGGAGAAAAGAAGCTGTAGCTGTCTGCAAATGGTGTCCTTCATGAAGCAGAGGACACAAAAATGATCACATGGAATAGCTACTTACTTGTACACTGTGAAATGATGCAATATGTTGATTGTTTTCTTTTTTCCTTGGTTGTGCATAGTCAAACCTTAGTGAGATTTTTGTGTTGTAAGATACCATGAATTTCATTCCACTGTTTTGCTGTTGTTTGCAAGCTTTTTAACCTCTGGCTAAAACATTTTTCCTAAAGTTCCAGCGAGAAAAACTTTCTTCACCCTGATGATGGCTGTTAAGCTGTTGTGCTTCAGGTCATTCTGTTAATTTGAATTTTCCAGTTTATTATATTAGTTTAGCTTTCCTTGGAAGTTTTTTGCTTAATACGGGGCTTGGCATGGTTTTGGTGCTGCATGTGTCTGTGGTAAAACTTACATATAAATGAGGCAAAAATTGGTTATCTGTGCCCAGTGACTTGAGAATTATGTCCCCAAGCCTCATTCTTGTCTTGTCCACCCCAGCCCAGGTGTGCACAAGCATAATGCACCATGGCACACTGATACAGATCAATTTTTACACTTGGTTCCTGCTATGTTACCTTTTCTCATCCAGAGCCCCTCTGCCAGCTTGCTGCTGGCAAACTGGAGAATCTTCTCAGAGTACTTGAAGTGCAGAGTCAGTTTGTACATGGGCATATTGGCTTCCTGTTCTCCAGTGTGTGAAGTGTACCTTGTGGAACAAATATTGCCTTTTAATAAAGACCTACCCCTCAATACCAGATCCAGTAAACATGTGCTGAACACTTCTTGAATAATGTCTTTAATATTTCACATGTAGAGTACAGCTTACAGCAAATATATAGCCCTGCTCAATAGTTTAGCTTTTTATTATTATTATTATTTATTCACAGTGGAGAATAAATGAAGAGTTACACTTACGAAATAAAGATGTTGAAATTTATTTGGTACTCGAAGACAATGGCAGAGAAAATAAATTTCACAGAAGACTAAGATGCTGATCCAAGGGGAACACTCCTGCTATGCTCTATTAGCTGGGTCCTGTGCTATGTCTGGTTTATGTTTCATGTAGCAGAATCCCTAGACACAAAGTTAATTTCCTAGGAATGACAGGAAAAGAATTCCTTATTATCGCTGTTGAGTTAAAAAAAATCTGACAAGTTTGGCCTCTGCTGTATGTGCAGGCACTGTAATGTCTCAGCAGTTGGGGGTAACCTGAGCATTAATCCATCCATTGGAAGATCTTTGAAGGTAATGATCCACAACATTCCCAGTGAGAAAAGAGGCCCTGCCTGAGTCTGCACAGCCAGAGCCAGGTGCTGGTTTGGTGTTTTTGTGCTGCTGAGTGGGAATAGTCCCTCATGTGAAGGGTGCAATGAAAACAGCCTTGAAGGGCTGTCCCCTGCAGCCAAGGGGAGCACGGGGAGCTCTCCCTTCCCTCCTTGCCAGCACTGGAGCAGTGTGTTCCTGAAGGGCTGCACCCCATGGAAGGCACCACACTGGAGCAGTTTGTGAGGGACTCACCTGAGGAGGAAGGAGGGCAGGGACAATGTGTGAAGTCCTGACCACAAAACCCATTCCCTGTCCCCTGTGCCACTCTGGGAGAGGTGGAGACTTGGGAGTAAAGTTGAACCTGAGAAGAGGGGAGTGCTGGGTGGAAGGTGTTTTATTCCACATCACAGTACCCTAATTTGATGGGTAATAAATTAATTTCTCCAAAATTAGTGTTTTTCCCATGATGGCAATTAGTGAATGACACCTCTGTTCTTGTCTCAACCCAGAAGCCTTTTGTTATGTTTTCTCTCCCCAAGGGGAATGTTGGCATGATTTTGATGGGCATTTGGTATCCAGACAAGGTCAAGCCCACCGCATTTAAACTGATAAAAGTTGTGGAGAGATCAGAACTCTTGTTGATTATTTTATTTTATTTTACATCACCATAGAATGATGATAAAAAAAATTTAACACTGTGGTATTCTGTAGTGGTACTGTAAGTTTGTTACTTTTACTACTAGGAATGGATTTGAGACAACTCTTAAAAAGACAATTGGGAAAACTGCATAAATCCTTCTGTACTTCACAGTTGCCTCTCTCTTAATGGTCTATTATGTTTTTGCATAGGTTGACAACTAGTTTAGCTAAAGCAAGCAATTCTATCTCACAGTGTGCAAATACTTTGAGACAGATTGTAGCAGGAATTTTACAGAACATTTTCCAAGAGTGAATAGACAGTGGGGGAATTGGGAAGTGGGAAATCGAGGACTTTTCATTAGTTTTT
>VWYN01021695.1:134687-154573 GCA_013400075.1 Hippolais icterina | reverse complement strand
AACCCAACAAACATTTAGTGGGATATGATGCACTGGGCTCTTTTACACACCAGTCCAGAGCCATGAAACTCCCAGAGTTGCTTCGTAAAATCATCCTGATACATCCTCAGAGATACTGTGCCTTTGGACAGAGGAACACAGCCAGGTGGGAAGGGAAAAGGAGGAGATGGGATGCATAAAAAAGAGGCCCTGAGTGGAGAAAGTTCACTTGGGATGGCAACAAGAAAGGAACCAAAGACACCAGTGCGAGTGTTGTGAAATGCTTGTGCTTCCTCAGCCCCGTGGAGGTTTCATATGTGCATTTCTCACAGTCATTAACAGCCAGCCGACTCTGGAGAAAAGCTCTGCATGTTTTTCCATGGCTGAAGAGCCCAGTAAGATCACTTCTCCCCTTTCAAAATGTAGATTAGATCCGAGGTAACTTGATTATCTCCGCAGCTTGCAGAGATGTTTTCAATGCAAACAAGAGGCTCTCAATCCTCACTTTGTTAAGCAGAACAAATGTGAAGTTTCTCATTATAAGGCATCTCTTCTAGGCTGTAAATTATGTATTGCTTTTTAAAAGTTCTGCTTCATTTCCTTCTCTTTGTAAAACTTACATTTTTGCTATGCAACATCGTACTGCCGATTCCCATTAAAGTTAGGGCATCAAACCACCTCTGAAGATCCTGGCTGAAGAGTTTCCAGGTTTCACCAGTCGCTGCCACATTTCTTTTCAATCATTTTTATCTTCTGACACCTCACATTTGATAATATCCAGCTGCCTCAGCCACGTGGGAGATTCACTGGATTTTAACTGTTAAGCTTATTAAAAGAGATCACTGCTCTGGCTACTGCTCACCAACGGGTTAGTGTGGGGTTTCTGTGCCATTGCTCTGCCTGTAAAGTTGTTTCTTATTAAAACACTGCAAATGAGGATGTGTAGAAGGCAAAGATCCTTTTACAGCATCAGAAATGCAAAGAAGCTGCATTCTTTAGTTCTGGAGCAGTTCAGTAATTTTCCCTAAAATAATAACTCAGCCTCCTTGTATTTATAAAGATGAATAGATTTTACTGCTCAATACCAGAGAAGCAAATACTGACTCAGTACTGACTCACAGATAAGAAAATGTTGCAAAAGGACAAATCAAATTGTTGATTTATTGGGAGTTTCAGACATAGAAACCCTTGCCTTGCTATTGCACTAATGACAAATATCAGTTTTAGGAAGCACAAGGCAGGTCTGTATCTCCAGACTGAATGAACTGAATATTGCAACATGAAATTGAGCTCAGCTCAGAAATGGGAGTTATCTCACCTTTGGGGCATGGCAGATCCTTAAACCTGGGCTCAGGTGGTGTCTTTGCCTCCCTGAGGAATCCAAGACCAAGGGGAATGCATTCCATGATTCCTCTTGGCCCACAGGTCATGAATGAAATCAATAGCTCACCCTTGAACTTTTAGTAAAAGATTTTATATCTATGAGTATAACCAGCTGGCTTTTGCCAGAGGTCCTTTGTTATTTTCTTAAATATTATTAGTTCAGCCACAGGAAAAAATATTAGGACAACATTTGGGAGATTTTATTTCAATACTTGATTTTCACCCCAGTATATGAAGCTGAACAAAACCATTTCCCCCAATCACATCAAGATATTCCATCACACTTTGGACAAACTGACCCAGAGCCTGACAAGGAATCTCTACCTCTCCATGATTTATCTGTTTTCTGCTTTTCTGCTGAGAACATGAGGAGGCAGGACACAGATACCTACAGATGATCCCTGAAAATTCATGTGGAGGTGATCTAAAAGATTATTTTTTCACCTGCCCACTGTGCCCTTTGCTGTAAGAACTTTTCACAGCACATTACAAAGCTTCTTCCAGCTCTGCTGTGATGCTGGTGACCTGCAGTGGCCATGGAACCTCAACATCTTGGCCCCTGTGGAGTCTGTGGGGTTGAAGTCTCTGGGAAACCCTGGTGCCAGGTACCTGCATTAATATGGAGACACCAGCAGCAAAAATTGGGTGGGATATTCCCCAGTACAGAGCACCAAACCCATTCAAATTTCAGGAGATGAGCATTTCCCCTTACTGAACTGGCAACTTTGATTGGATCAGCTTCTGCATCCAAACCTGAAACCAGAAATTCCCGTGATGGGTTTAGGGAAATCTATAGTAGGAACAGAAAATAGTAACACACTGCTGATGTGAAATGCATTTTGGTTTTATTTCCAGAGACAGACTCTGCTATCAGATGACAACAGACAGGAGTGAAGCCAGTAGGTGTTTAACAGCAGCATTTATGGGATGAACATCACCCAGGCCTTCTGTCCCTATTGCTGATCATGTGGGAAACACGCTGGTAGGGCCAGGGGCCTTACAGAATTTTTTCTTCTATATCCCTGTATGGGGGAAAATTAAATATTTTTCTGTCGTGACAGCTGTAGAGAACACTTACATGTACCCTTTAATTCCCTTCATCGATCAGTTCAGATGGTTTTTAAATGGGGATCATAGGGGAGCCATATGCTCAGAGACATTCTCTGTGCATTGTTCAGTGGAACAGAACTGCACTTGCTCCTTAGCAGGCTGATTTTTCACTCTAATGCTGTTCCCTGATGGAGTTTCCCAGCAGTTGGTGGCCTCTTCATTGTGCAAGGGGCTGAAGAACTCTTCCCACTTCCTTCTAATTCCTGCAGACCTGTCCAAATGCAAACGATGCACACGGGTTTTGAGCAGTGACAAGTGCAGCTGAGCAGATCAAAGCAGAAGATTGTTCTGAGGTGCTGTATTCATGATTTGAAGGAAACCTTTCCTTTGTCACAAGACTCATAAACGTGGCTGGATCTGCCTTTTGCTCCCAGAGGGACAATGGGTCCTTCTCACCCCTCTGAGCACTCAGCAAGGTCTGTGAGCTCCCTCCTACCTTTCCCTTTAATCTGTGAGGTTTTCTCAGTGGGATTCAAGCTTCGCAGAATTCAGAATTTGAGGAAGATCCTGCCTCAGATCCCTTTGTGTGTGAGGAGCTGCACCTTTTTTTTTTTTTTTTTCCAAAAGGAGCAGTTAGCTCTGAGAAGTTGCTCAGGCTGAAATTCCCACAGTTGTTATGAGAGATAAATACTCACAAATGCCCCTTTTCCTTTTTATTTCTATTTCCCCCCTAGCCTTTTATTGCTTATGAAGGAGGCCCTGGAAACAAAAGGAGGGTCAATTAAGATGAGATAAAATGATTAAAATTAGATAAAGATGAATTTTTTTACAGTGAAGGTGGTGAGGCTCTGGAACATCTTCCCTCATCCCCAGGAACATTCAGGTTGGAGGGGCTCTGAACAACCTGGTCTAGTGGGAGGTGTCCCTGCCCATGGCAGGGATAATCAAGGGAAATCAGGAAATCAGGGAAACAAGATCATCATTAAGGTTCCTTCCAGTGCAAACCACTCTGTGATTCCATAAAGCTGCTCATTTTCAGGGATGTGCATTCTGACCCTGCTCCCTGGGCTCTTTTTCTTGAAAAGGGAACAGGCCCAGTGCCTGGGGGCTAAAAGGTGGCATCACCTCCAAGGAAGAGGAGAAGGAATAGTTTTTAAAGGCTGATGGAAATGCCAGCACTGGGCACTGCATAAATATCACCTGCTGCCTTCTGGGTGTGTAAATCAAGACCGGATCCATTCTGAGTAGGAGATAAAATGTTATAAAGGGCTGTACCTGGAAGGAAAAAAGGCAAGAACTCAGTTTCTTTTGCTCTCTGCAGCCTGTAGTTACAGCCCCCAGCATGGGAGATATTTTATAGAACAACATCTGGTTACAGAGTGCAAACAAACCAACAATTTACACAGGGGCATGTGAAAAGGTTTGACATATGGTATTTATTGATGAAATTCAAAGAGCTGCCTGTATTCAGTTTACATTCAAATATTCCCTATGTCCCACAAAGAGACCCCACGTGTAGGCTGAAATAATTTCCCTGTATTTACTCACAGTGCTGAGCTAAGTAACCTCTAATTGGCAGACTCAGATTATACAGACATTAATCACAATTTTCCCCATAGAATAGATGGATACAGCAATATGTTTTCTACAATAAATACCAGCAACAAATTCAGAACTGAGAAAAAAAACCACTCCATAAAATGTGAAAATTCTGTGGACAGCATTTGCATCAGAACAAATTTCTAGAATACCAACATATAAAATGCAAGAATTAGAATAATATTAACCACCCCAATCCTCAGCTTTTAGCATTTCTCATAGGGGAATAAGAAGCTGTAAAGTTGGAATGGATTGTTATGATAATCCATTTTGATCTACTACATAACACCGGCTAGAAGGAGTGTTTTATTAGGTTATTTCTACAGCAAAATTCACTTTTAAAGACATTCTCACTTCTCTATCACATCTGTCAGCAGTTGAGCTGTTCCAATAAAGTTTAGCCTTGCTGTTTAAATTCACAGCTCATTTCTGTTCTGCTTTTAATTTGTTTTATCAGTTGGTTTCAGCTACTAGGGCTGACAATTCCATCATTTGCTGAGCCAAAAGAGCCCTCTGCTGTTGGAGACCTACTTCCACCCAGGGGACTTCTAACCCACAGTTGAGAGTCCAGTTGCACAGTGCAGAAAAACAAGTTTTTAAGCTTTTGGAAGGCAGAATTTCTTATGCTGGCAACCTTCTCATAGCTGTGTTCTGAAACATTTCTAGAAGCTGCCAAGGGGTGTGTGGGTTGGCATTGCAAGCACTGGCATTTCAACTGTGGTGGGATTCAAAAATACTTTCTCCCCCATCTCCCTTCCTCAAATTTTTGAATTCTCAGATTTCACCTTGAACTGGTTCTTTTTCAGAGCAATATTGAGAAAGATGGCTCAAGTTGAAATGTTGTGTTCAGTGAGAACCAGGCAGCCACAAGGTTCTGGATTTGACACTCGGAGAAAAGGCAAATTCTGTGGTGTGTTGGTTCTGTTTTGGACTGTGTGCCACAGCATCACCATTGAGAGCAGGAGAAAGACATGAAGTTTTAAAAATGTAAAATTACAGTGCCTGCAAATGCCACCAAAGCTAGAAACAGTCCAAAGGCTGAAGCTTTTTGACTGATTTTCACAGCTCTCATTAAAGATGTGGGAACGGACCTTTAACAAAAGCTCTGCTACTGCAAAGTGAAAGCAACGTGCTGGTTGAAACTCCAGGTTTATGTTCTATGAGCATTACCTGTGAGGGTTTTTTCCTATTCTGGCTGCTGCTCCCCTCACCCTGATGGACCTGGATCCCCTTGGACTTTCCTGGGGCTGCTGAATCCTGCAGAGCAATCCATGGTGAAGAACCAGGGATTCTTCCTGGCGGGCACAGGGAGCGCCCCTCTGACCAGCACCAGCATTTAGGGGCACCTTAAAAAAGAAAAAGGAGTGGACAGGGCAAGCTGGCTGCAGACACATCATACAGACAGCCCTTGGAGAGTAAATTCGCTTTGTGGAAGCCAGGACTGGGTGATCTGTTCCAGCCAGAGTGAAATGTTAATTTTGTCTAGATTTACAGCGATTTACAGCTGCACGTGCTCCAGCCTGGCAGGATCAGCTCAAACCAGCAGGCCCAGAGCACTCAGCAGTGATGGGGCTCAGCATGAGCCACCTTGGGGGCTGGATAAATTGAGCAGGGATGGTCCTGGCAGCTGCTTTTTTTATGAATTATAACAAACATTTCTGTGCAACCTCTTGTAAATGGATCCATGGAAATGGAGACAATTTCAAAGACATGTTCAAGAAGTTGAGAATAAATAGACTCCCCTGAGACAGAGGCTGACCTTGGCTCTGCCACTGTCACCAGGGGCACTGCAGAAATCTCTTTAGAGGTTTCTAAAAATCCCTAAGTTTTTTAGAGATTTCTAAATCTCTAATAAAATTCTAAAAGTGGACTCTGCTTTAGAGGGCCTCCTGCACTAATTGATGCCCAGTTGGTCTGAACTTGGTGACCCAACCTCTTTCACCTTTTCCTGATGTTCAAAGGAGATTCCAGAGTCATAATCTCTTGGCCCAAATCGTCACAGCATGTTGACTGCAGCCATGTAATTAATTTTATTAGTGCTCTGGATGTGGTTACCAAATCCCAGTTTGATTCTCTAATTAGCCTGTTTTGCTAATTAATTAGGTTTTTATATCCATATTGTGAGGGTGTTTTCTCTAATAAACTTCTGTTTCAACTGGCCTGGCTTGTTGGATTTTGACAGAGAATATGGAGGCTACAGAGATTTAAAATTACTGCTAGAGATTTCCTTTCCCATATTCTTAATTTTATGAAATACAGATTATTGATGCTCTGGGCGAGGGACAGTCCATAGCTTGAACTGATTTGTTAACAGCCAATACAGAATTTATGTGGGCAGATACATCATAAGTAGCTCAGTCACCATAAAACATTATTAATTTTAAATTTTATTGCAATGGGTCATGTGTAGTGTATATTAGAGTTTTTGTTCTGATTTTGAGACAGATTTTGGCTCTGTATTTGAACGCAGCTACTTCGTGGTGTCTGCACAATGGTGACCATGGATTTTAGGGAAAATCAGGATCAGTGAGGCAAATGTCCCTGGAATGCTCCAATCACCCCTGCCCACATGGTGAACCCACAATGACACACAAAGAGAAGAAAGAAGAGTTAAAAAAAGGCAGAAGTAGATAACAAAATGAGGCAAAGGATGGAAAGGCAAACAGGGAATCATCCTCCTGCAGCTCCTGTCCCCAGAAGATGCTCCCTGGGCTCACTCACTGCCTGTCTGGGGGACACAGCAACATTTATCTGGACATCTAAAAATTCCATTTACAGCTTGAATTAACCCATCCTCCCTGGGCTTGTCACAGGGTTCACGCTGGGGGGATCTGGGGACTCAAACAAGTCTGGGCAGGAGGGATGGCTTTTAGAATTAATATCAACACAAGCCAGGAGCAAGAAACTCCCTGAGAGAGCATCTGCCTGTACAGAGAGGGACACTCACACCCTCCTCCTAATTTAGGGTCATTATTTGTGCTGAGCTCATTTGCATGTTACACTTAAAGGTCAGCTTGGCTGCTGCTGCTGTTTATTTGCTGTTATGATCTGCATTTATTTAGAGGTGAAACAGGAGCAATTTGAGCTAATCTGTTCCGACCACTATCATGCAAATAGAAGTGGTAATCACCAACTACCCAGAGCCACACAGAAAGAAGAGTTAATTAATTGTAGGCACACACACTATCAACTTTTTATTTAAAAAAAGCTGCATGATGACATCAGCCTTCGAGAATGTCAACATTCTTGACATTTTGAAGAGTTTCTGCTGCTTTTGTCCAAGAGCATTCAGCTCCCCAGAGCTTCTGGAAAGGGAGTTAAATATCCAATTAGAACAATTTTTACCATCCAGATCATGAGCCCATTCTTCAGAATTAGCCTGAATTAATGAAAAGTGTGGAGAAAGGAGAAGTTCCACATCATTACCAGCTGCATGTTTTTCTGGACAAACCCAAACCCTCGACCTCAGTTTTAAACCCTCATTAGCAGCATTTGCAGAGGAGTTCAGGCTGTTCCACACCCACCAGCACAGCTCCTGCTGCATTTCTTCCTGGTGCTTCCTGGGCAATCCCTGTGACATCCCAAAGAACACAGGGATTCATGGCCAGCACCACCAAAAACCAGCACTGACACAGCCAGCTACGAGAAATCCACAAGTGTGATCCTCTTGGGGTCCCAGCCCTAAATTCAGGAACTTTTTTGTGGAGCTTTTTTGAAAACTAACAAATCTTCTACCTTTCTTTAAAAACATCATAAAGGTATCACACTTGCTATATGCAGAAATTGATATTTAGAGTAGAACTCAAATTTTTGCACACCGGATTTCTCCATTAGGGAAATGTAATCATTTTATTGAAAAGCATAAACATTCTTTTTTTGCCTCATTTTCTTTGGTAAACACCTTTTTTATTTGAATCAACTGTAAACACTACTGGCATTTCAGGTGTTCTTTTTTTCAACCCCCTTTTTTGGCAAAGGAAAACCATGATTACGCTTTATTACCAGTTTTACCAGGAAATTTGCAGAGATGAGACCTCAAAAGCTGCCTTAGCAGGAGGGAGGCTCTTACAGACTGTTTTGCAAAATTGAAAATTTAGAAGTTGCAGGTTCTTCAAGAAATTACAAACCAGAGGGAGTGCAGGTGACACTGTTGGAAAGATGCCAAGATTTTTCCTGTCTTCTCCTCATTAAGATGGTTCAGCACCATTCACAATCAACTTATTAATTGTTGCTCTTAATACAAATTTTAAAAAGCCCAGCTAAACCACAATTATCTGTGTTCAATATACAAATGCACATGAAAAAACAAGTGAATAATGCTGATAGATCTCCTCAGCTGCATAAAAACGCACACTTTCCAAGGAGAATAAATGGAGGAAGTGAGTTACAGAGAGTTTAAGCAATACAGGCAGTTTCAAACAGCAACTCTGCCAGAGTTCAGAGCAACACTCTGCTCTGCTATTGCTCAGATTTCTGTGCTTGTGGTTGGATCTTGTGTTGTTGTAGTGCAAAGAAAGGAAAATATGCAAGGAGCCCTCCTGTGCCTGGGGGAAAGGGAGTAACTTATGGAAAATGGAAAGTTTTCCTCTCTCTTGAGTCTTAAATCTGATATTTAAGGAGTGCAGTGTTGCTGCTTATCTGTTGAGAGATGAACTTGCCTTTTTGATTCCCCAGAATTAATAGCTTCTAAAAGTTTATAGAAGCACAATACTGCCCACTCTGAAGGGACCATGATCACAACTGTGCCCTTTTAAACCTCTCTTTGTAGCAGATATTTATTTTCTGACAAGGACCTGAACGAGACTGACAGAGCAAGCAGAAATGTCTCTAAAGGCAGCGTTGCCTCAATAGATGGCTGTTTGGGCTGATAATAAAACCTCCTGGGCTTTTCTTATTTTCTTAGAAAAACAGCTATTGGAAAAACTGGCACGGAGAACACCAACACTGTAACAAATGGAACTAGGATGAAATGATGGCACAGGCATGAAGGCCCAAGGTACAAAAAACCCTGGGTTGTCTGGAAGGGAATGGAGATAGAAATGTGAAATGTGGGGTTGTGTTTTGTGTCAGGTAGAAAAATGTGGCCTGTGTAGTTGTGGTTGTGAAATGTGTGGAAGGAGGCCATAGGACAGTTATAAAAATGAGTTTTAATGAACAAACAGAAAAAACATGGAAATAGGCCTTTTGACAAATATTTTGCTTGCTTATAAGTGAATAAAGTGAGCTTTAAAGTTTTCACAATATAAGTTTTAAGTTTTTTTTTTAAATTAGTATGAGTTTATATGCCTTTAACATGTAGGATAGAAGTATTATTATTTGCTTTGCAAATAAAATTATTATAAGCTTTAAGCTTTGTAATAAAAGGTTTTGAACTATAGCTTTAGAATATATATAGAAGGAGTTGTAATCACCTAAACAAAAGAAGAAAGTAAGCTTATCCCAAGCTAAAAATTGATGATCCTGGAAAGGAAAACTGGACAATCCTGGAAAGGGAAGCTAGACATCACCATCGGGAATCTAGACATCACCATCACTGATTTACTATCCTGAAAAAGGGAAGCTGGACCTCACCATCACTAATTTACAACCCTAAGGTATAGAAATTCAACCTCACCAATAGGAACTGATGACAATGGGGTATAGAAATAGGACTTCACAAACAGAAACTAGGAGGAAACCACACACACACACAAAAAAAACCTGCTGAGAAATGCTTATGAAGATGCTCAATAAATGCCAGCAAAAATTGGCAGTCGGGTGCAGTTGGAGGGGAGACCCCCACTGTACCCTGCTTTGCTCACCTTTTACCATTTTTATTAATGAATTAATGAATTGATGGTTGCTTGATATATTGGCTGAGTGAAGCTGTTCACTCTTTACAAAGCGAATCACAAATTGAGGTGTTCTGAGGTGAGGAAGGTTTTTGGGGCTGCTGGAACACCAACACTGTAACAAATGGAACCAGGAGCCAGGAGAACCGATGGCACAGGCATGGGGGCCCAAGCTACAAATTAACTGTGTTGTCTGGAAGGGAATGGAGATAGAAATCCATGGAATCACAAATTGAGATGTTCTGAGGGAAGCTTTTTGGAGCTGTCGGAGCCCCGGGCTGGCCGCAGGCCCCAGCACCGCAGGGCAAGGCCGCTCACGCCGCTGCCATGAAGGAGCAGAGCTCTGTAAACACCGACCCATTAGAGCTTTCTGAGGGGAAAAATCGCCGGGAATTCGAGCTGGGAGCGATGTTTGCAGCCAGCAGATTTCACATTCCCGGCAGGCTGTGGGAGGGATGAGGTTGGGGTTGAATTTGAAGCCCAGCTTGTGGTGTTGTCTCTGCTGTGGCGGCAGCAGGTGAGCGAAGGCCGGGCCATTCCTGAAGCAGGAAAGGCAGAAATGCCAAAAAGAATTGAAATACTTAAACCAATGACAAGAGACACCCACTTCCAATAATCTTAGAAACTGCAAGGATTTTTTTTTTTTTTTTCTGGTTTAATGTTTATCTGTGGAATTTGGCTGTCTGTCTGGAATTTACTGTGTCTTGCTTTGCCTTTCGCTACCCTAATGGCTTGTTTCAAGCTTCTGGTGTTTTCCAGGGTATTTTAAACATTGCCTTTTAAGTATTTTTTTTCTTTTGTGGCAATCTTAGACAAGTAGGCAGGAGGAATTTGCACATGATCGGGCGAAATAACAAGAAATAAATATTTTCCATTGCAATTACAAGGTTGGTCTCCTCCTGTAAATTATTTATGGAAAAATACACTTAATGCCATTACCCAGATTTTCCAAGATAAAGGAAGATGAAGCTAAGGTTGCTGCACTGTAATCCATTAGTCTGGTATGTGTGATGGATCACAGTCAGAAGCAAACCATGTAGAAAATAGCTGTAAGTGATCCTCCAGCTGAACTTTTGCAGTTTATTTTCCACTACCAAGGTGTGGATACTTCTGGTAGAGCAGAGGAAAACTTTCTAGGCACATAACATCCTTCCTCCCTGCTGTGTTATTGGGAGGGAAGTTTCCTTCTCCCTTTGCACTTAGGGTGAATATTAGTGATTTAAACAAAACGTGCCTGTAAAGCTCCATTCCAAGTGGAGATGTGCTGCCTACACGTCTGGGAGCTCACTCAGGAAGAGCTCTTGGCATTCTGCCCTCCTGCCCAGCCTGTCAGCCTTGGGAGGGCTCTGCAAATCCCATGATGTTGGTGCAGTACTTAAAAGAGATTATAAAAAAGAAAAAGAGTGACTTTTTACAAGGAAAGGTAATGATAGGACAAAGGGGAGCAGTTTCAAACTGTCAGAGGGAAGATTTAGATAAGGTATTAGGAAGAAATCGTTCCCTGTGAGGTTGGGCAGGCCCTGGCACAGGTTGCTTAGAGAAGCTGTGGCTGCCCCTGGATCCCTGGCAATGTCCAAGGAGAGGCTGGAGCAACCTGGGATAGTGGAAGGTGTCCCTGCCCATGGCAGGGGATGGAATAAGATGATTTTTAAGGTTTCTTCCAACCCAAACCATTCCATGGTTCTATGATTCTTCTCCTGGGACCCAATGCCTAGGGCTGCTCATCACACTGAGTTCAGTTTTTCTTCATATCTCCAGTTTCCCCATCCTAATTGAGTACCTTTGGCTCTCTTCCACACCCTCAAATTGTCATTTTTGCAAGAGAATTCCTGTACTTGGGTTGGTCTGCAGCTATCTGTATGTTGAGAAATCAGCTAGCTAAAGAGAACAGAAAATTGTTAAATTCACCAACGCAGTTTTCCATCCCTGGGGTTATTAACTTGGCTGTGTTTTTACTATTCAGCCAATTTTCATAACATGGGAAGGGAATTTATTTGCCATCTTGATTTTTCCATTCAGTTCAAATGAAATCCATCAGGAATTCCAGCATCACCAGAGATGAGGGCACTGCAGATGGACAGACTTTGGGAAAATGAGCGGACAGACAGCTTGGTGACAGGGCAACACAATGGGACAGGCATTTCCAAAGAAACTTCTGAATAAATTATCTTCTATGGTGCTTGAGGGAGTAAAAATAAAAAAAATGATGCTTCTGTAAGAGTTTGGATTTGTTGGAGGGGATCCAGATGCATAGGAAGAGTGTGGCATCTTTGTTAAGTTTTCAAAGGACTGTTCACAAGTGACTTCTAAAATTTATAAAACATTTTGACCTTGTATGACGGTAATCTCATCTAAAATACATGAAAAGTACCCTTAAAACCTAAAGCTGTCAGTGAGCATTAAATAACCAAAATTTGTGAGTCCATGATGGAGCTCTCTGGAGAAAGGGGAGCCACGTTTTCATTTTTCCTCATTTGCCAGCAAAGAGGCCTTGGGTAACATTCCCTGCAAATGATCTGGAGCCTCACAAGAGGCTTGGGAGTTTCTGCTGAGATTTTGTCTGAAGTGAATAAAATACAGACGATGAATGCATTTGAAATTGCTTGTTTCTATTTATAAAACACATCCTATTTATTACAGCTCCAAACCACCTGTGAAACGAGGTGGGGAAGACAATTATGGGATGGCGTTGGCCTACACAAACACCAGGCCAACCTCAGGCTCAGCTCTGCAGATGTCCCATTCCCCAGGCTGCCAGCCTTGATCTCATTCCCAAACCACTGCAGATCTGAAATCTCCCATGACGTGGAGCCCTGAGCCTGTAGTCACTGAGAAACAGAGAGGAGCCATAGAGCACAACACAATGCCAAGGTCTCCACAGCAATATTGGAATGGAAATCTGGGAAAGTGGAACTGGGAGCATCCTCGACTCTGTAATTTCTCAGCACATGGAGAAGCACCTTGGTCCTGGCGCAGCCTCTCCCCTGACACACTATGCTAAATATCATAAAATATCAGGAAGAGGAGGCACTTCCCAAGGCAAATGTGTAGGGACCATGAGAAGGAGAGAAAGAGAAGATCATAAGCAATAAAAGCACATAACAGCATCCCTAAAATGCCAGGAAAATGCTGAAATTGCTTCCTACCAGTTTTGTTATCAATCCAGCTATAGCAATGAAAAGGGAACAAGAAACTCTCTTGTCTAGGTGCTGATCAAAGGAGCCAGCAGCTCTTCTTCCTATTAGTCACAAGTGGTTTCCTTTCAAAAATATTATCATTATTTCCGAGATAAAGCCATTTAAGTCCTGATGGATGGTTCTGGAAATTACTCCCCGCTCCGCTGACAAGCTTATCTGGCCTCAAGTGAGGCCGAGGTATTTTGCTTGGACTGAGTTTGCCATAACCAGTAGGAAGCAAACAAAACCATATCTGAACTGCACTATGGGGTGCAGCTGGCTAAATTTCAGTATTTCCAAAACCAAATTCAGTAACCTAAATAATAATGACACTCTTTAGGGTAAAACTGTTGGACTCAAGAGTATCCCTAACACTGTTGATCCCATTAATGAGTGGGATATACAACCATGCTGTGAGAAATAGACTCTGTCTTAGACATCTTAGAGTTTAAACGTACAAAGAAGGTTAAAAAAAAAGGAGATGCTGATGTCCCAAAAATCTCTCTCAACGTAAGCTATTCTATGATTTTTGGAAACAAAATTACTTTGGATCAGTTTTAAAATGCAAGGTAATTTTTATATCCTGCTCCTTTTTTTTTCAGAATTAGTGCCAACTCCTGTGTGGAAAAATAAATTATTGTCTTTCAAACAGTGAAACTTTATAATTTATGTTATGCCATCTATTAGTAAGAATCCCCATAGCATTAAAACTTCAGTGTGCCTTCAAATCTATCATTTCACCTCTCAAATAGCCTTGTCCAGCATGCTGGCACAAGCCCATTTTTAATGGCTTCAAGTTAAGTTCCAACAAGTTTATTACACAGCTGTGAAATTCTATTGGCATATCCGGTAATGTAAGTCTGACGTGAATCTCTGTGTGACAAGTGAAAACTCATTTCATTGCTTTCCTTTCACATTAATTCTTGCATTTTCACTGTTTTCATAAATGAATGCACTGTGGAAGGTACCTTCAGTATATTGTCAAAAATACTTGATTAGGGAGATAAAATTAGATCTTCAAATATTGGCTTTAAATGTCACTAAATTAATCCGTTTGGAGTTGGAATTAAGCTATACAGAGACATTGTTATCATATAAAAATGTTGAATTACATTAAATATTTCTTTGCCCAAAGTAATCCCAGCCATGAATACTGCTTGTATCTGAAAGGAATAATTCCTGGCTCTTCTGTCTTTAAAACACAATCTTTAAATACAGAATTTTAAGGACTACTCTCTGATGATAAGTTTGCCAGCTCTATCACATTGAGCAAAACCAAGATTTCTACATTTATGTGCCCTCTTCAGTTCCCACTGCACTTTCATCCATGACTTCTCAGGCTACACTCAGGCTGTGGATGTTGAAGAAATCCCAGGAAAAAATGACCTTTCAGACAAACTCCACGCTGCATTTCCCCGCTGCTGCCTGGGATGTGTTAAACATGCTGCTCACACTCCACATGGCACATGTGCAGCAATTTCAGTCCAGGAAATACCAGACTGAAATGTGAGAGTCGTTACTTTTTGGGATTCAAATGTTGGCAGGTAGATGATGTCCACGGGGACTTGCTGGAAGTGGCTGTTTTCATCCAAGTGAACCAAAAAGGGACGTTCCAGATGGGCTGTGAGCACAGCGGGGGAATTTCATCCCATTTTCTCCAACTGTTCCATATAACCACTGTCATCCACTCATCTCTGTTGTCTCGGTGCTGTCTCGGTTTTACAGTTAAAATAAAATTTACGCATTAAATTTGCCCATTTTTGGACATTGCAGACAACTCTAAACCATTGGCTAGTGCAGAACCACAGTCTTTCCAATGCTGATGAATCAACAAAATACAAATACTATTAGAAAAAAAAATAAAATATTTGTTCTCCTTCCTGTAGTGCTGGTATTAGAGAACTTTTAATCCCAAGGCAGCCTCTCCAGTCCCTTTCCTAGGGATAATCCTGCTGGCTTTGGTCCAGCAGTGGCTGCCAAATGCCAGGGCAATGTGTTGTTAACACAAAATCTACAGACATTCTGGGGCATGAAGAAATGTAGTTCCCATAATAACAAAAGATCAAAAAACCCCCATTATGTTCTTTGCAAAAATTCCAGAAATTCCTTTTTTTTTGGCTTTGTTTATGTCACTGGTTAAACTTTGCCTTTCTCAAAATTCTGTTTCTTCTCATGTGTTCAGCACAGAAGGAAAAAGTAAAGAAAACTCTGGGAAAGTGTAGGTAGAGAATTTTCATTTCTCCAGCAGAACGGGGCTGATGCAGAATGGATCTAATCTAAATATCCCCAAATAATGATGATGGTGGGTGCAGTCTCTGCTTGGCATTCACAGCATTTGTACCATGAACTCATCCATCACTTTGAGGTGCTCAAAACAGGAAAATCCCACAATTCCATTTCTGTCTCAGAGAAGGGTTCATATAGTGAAAATGATATCACAGCACAGGGAAGTAGGAGAGAACAAGGAACTTTTGTTTCCATGGCAATCCGAGCTCCTTCTCCAGACACAAGCACAAAGGCAATATGCTGGATGATTATCTGAAGGTCATGTTGTTCTTAGGAGAAAAAGTTAGGGGAGAATGCATCGGGATAAATTCCCCAGCCAGGATGCACACTGCATTTCTAACCAGCTCAAATAAACAACTGCTGAAGGAAATAATTGCCTTCATTACTGGCATCAGTTTATTTTAAAATCTGTTGGCCCAAAGGGAACAGCAGCCTGCTTAGGAGGATATTTTCTACCATTATTTGATATGTTCAGAGAAAAATGTTGAGATTCTGGGTATATTTGGCATCCCTCACCTGGTAAAATAATTATATTCCCTTTAAAGTTAAATGTATCTTAAAACTGAGTAAAATATCTCCATGTAAGAGCTTGTTTATGCTTCCAGTCATTTTTTCCTGTGGTAAGAACCACTTTTTTAAGGATCTGCCTTATCAACAAGTGCAAACAGGGCTTTAAATGCCAGGATACTGAGGCTGTGCAGGTGAGCAGAACCTTCCTCAGTACCTGTCTCTGGTACACGTGTAGGAAACAGGCATCAAAGAGGCACAGAAATGTTCAATGCAGTTCCCTTTGTATTTCCCAGTGTCACTTTTAGCTTTCTATCTCCTCTGAGATGGTTTGACCTTGTTGACAGCAGGGGTAAATGCTTTATGCAGCAAAGAAAATGCCTTTAGAAAAGTGTAATTCTCTTTTCTTGCTCCATTCTGTGCTTCATGATTTACTACAGAGCTGCAGTACAAAGGAACAGAAACTTCACTGGTGTTCAGGAGGAAAGCTATTTTTAGAGTCATTTTGTTGCCAAAGCATATAGAAACCTTATGTGCTACCTCAGAAAGTTACTCTGGAATGGCAAGGAAAACAGAGATGCCTTTTTTTTTGTCTTTTTTTTTTTTTTTTTCCATCCATGAAGATTTGCTCCAACTAAAAAATGATTTTCCAAACGAGAAGTCGCAGGAGTCACTGAGCTGTTTGAAGCTGAATTAAACCTAAATGTGTGGTCACTGATTGTGTGGTATAAATACAAATTAAGATCCTCAGCAAGGACGGTGCTTACAGGTACACCTTTATTTTCTCCTCAGTGAAATGCATTCCTGAATTTGCACTTTCCAGAGCCATTTAGGTTGGAAAAGATCTCGAAGGTCATTAAGCCCATCCATTACCCCAGCACTGCCAATCCCACACGTGTCCCCAAATGCCACATCCACAAAATGTTAAAAAATTTAAAATCCAGTGTCGCCTTGGTTTTCGAAGTCTTCTGATGTTTACATTCTTGGAGTCAAGAGTTCTCACACTTTTTACCAAAACCCTATGTGTTTTTGCATTCCTTCTTGGAGGAGGAGAAAATTGACAGACTGTTCACCTGGCCAGTGTGATTCAGAGCAGGGATGTCATCCTCCAATCCACTCTCACTTTAGACAATCTGTAAGTTCTGGAAAACTGTAAATAAAGTTCTCTTTTTTACCTTGGGTGACTGAGCGTGTGGTGTGTGTGCTCATTTCGTGTCTCAGTGTGACAATCCAGCTTTTAAATGGTTCCAGGGATGGGGACTCCACCACTGCTCCAATGCTCCATCACCTTTTCCATGATGAAACCTCCCCTAACATCCACTCTAAACCTCCCCAAGCAGGGACCCTGCCAGGGGCAAGGAGGAGCTGGGAGTGCCTCTTTTTCCAGAGGTGGTGTTGAAATTGGCTCAAAATGCGTGGCTTGAGAAGTGTTAACCCAGCTTAGAGAGCAAACCATCATCTTCCAAATAAATCCTTCTTGGGAACAGGGGGGAACCCTGCTCAGCCCACAGACTGTTGTGTCCCACTGCAGCAGGACAAAGGTTTAAAGCCAAGTGTGGAATGACTTCTACACTCTCGCTGGCATCATTTCCAGTGGGAGGAGGGTGATGCTGGTTATGGTTGTTTCTTACAAAAATCTCAGTTTGCTTTATCTCCTTCCACATCGGCAGGTTTTTACAAGCTTATTGTGATGCTTCCCAGGCAAAAGAAAAGAAACAGCCCTTAGGCCCCAAACATCTGAACCCTCAGTGATCTTCATACTTCTGTGCCGCTCTTAGAAGAAAAACCTCCTTTGCTGTACGTTGTTTCTAGGAGGCTGACAGATAAAAAAGTGGTAAAAACGTTTAATGGTGAAGTAGATTAAAATTATGCCTAAAGACTGACTTCTGTGTGGTTTCAGCTGGTTGACTTCATGCACATCCCAAAAAGAGAGGTGGGTGTGGAAGGGGAAGCAGTGAATCCACACCCACACCCCCAGAAAGAATTAAAACCCTAAAAAAGAAGATAAAAAAACCCTAAAAAAGAAAAAAAACCCTAAAAAAGAAATACAGGGGAGTTGGGTTTTTGCACAGGACTAAGCCCTAATACCAGGAAGAGGTATTGATGAGTGTTTGGATGAATTAATCTTTCTGAAGGGTAACTACAGACGGAGAGAAAAGAGGGAGTTATTTGTGGTGACTGCAGGAGGAGCAGCAACGGGTTGAGTGCTGCCTGATGTCCTGCAAAGTTCTTCCCAGCAGAATGCAAAATTTCCCCAAATCACACTCCTCAGTCTTTAATTAAAGTACACTCAACTTTGTATTTTATGGAAATGCTTCTTGTTATGCTTGAAAATGTTAATACTCGTCTCTGTGTCCATCTTTAAACACCACAGTGAATTAAATAATGATTTGCAGCTAAAGCTCCTTTAGTCACCAAAAAGCCAAGTCCTTAACGACGTCATGGAAAAGTTTATTTTTCTGCTGCTTCTCTAGGTATGTGAGTGTTCAGAATGTTTTCAGAAGACTGGCTGTGCTGCAAATGGCAGCAAAATTAAATACATTTTCTGTAGCTTGTGCCCTGCCCTCAGAAATTAGGTCCAAGGCAGGAGGGGACTGGGTACTCTGGAAAGGGAAAATGGAGGAAGAATATTTGTGAAATCACTAAGAGGGGATTTCCAGGATATTCAGGCTGCTCCCACACTGCTCCCAGAGGCAGAGGTGACAAAGCCATCTATTAGAGATAAAAGGGTCTGAAAGTTTGATGGGAAGCAGCTTTTCATCAAATCAAGTTTATTTATGTATGCATGTATAATCCAGCAAGGCAGCAAAAAAGAAAAGTGCATTTTATTCTAGTTTTAAAAGCCAAAAATTCTTATATTTAAAATAGAAAGATGTGTAGTTTTCAGATCTAAAGGGAAAAAAAAAGGGAGAAGTTCAGGATAAAAGTGCAGCTGCATTTTTATAAAAGGAAGGACAACAGACACAATATAATCACTACATTCCTTTTGGGACAGCAAGTAAGAAAGCAAGGATGAACATTGCTTATATGGGATGGGATCACCCACAGCCTGGAAACCAAATATATCAAAAGACACAGGTACCAAGACATGAAATGATGCTTATTATGGTATTAAAATGATGAGAAACACACCAAAAATGCGAGCACAGAGCCAGGATAAAGACTGGGGCAGCAGATGCAATGCTTCCTCCCAGCTGACTGGACCGTGGCAAGAAATACAATATACATGATGAAAATATAAGCTGGCATTTTCAACACAGGAGTAAGAATTCGTATTCCAAGTGAGCCAGGTGGTGCACATTTCCTTCAGCACCAAAGGTTATTTTAGAGGTATGAAAAAGATGAAAGGTAAGATTTTGCTCTCAGACAAATTGATTTCATTAACGACACTGGCCTGCGTGTGTGTAGCACAAAACCTCCTGCTCTGCTGGGAAGATGTTTTGGGGAGAACAAATATCAGGATTATCCCCAAAAGAGTGAGAAAAAGGGCCACAGATGAACCGTGCTTTTTCTGATTTTCGGCTGGGCTGAATCCAGGGAGCTGCCATGTACCCCAGGAGAAACCTCTTAGAACTTGGCACATGATACGTGTTGACTTGTATTAGTTATAGCTAGGTTATAACTTATAAGATTAATGTAATATATAAATAATATATAGATTAGTTATAACTTGTTATAAGTTGCCATGAAATAAGCTAGTGCAAAGTATAAGTTTATCTAAAGCTATTAATAAAATATATAGATAATATATAGATTAATTATAACTTGCTATAAGTTGCCATGAAATAAGCTAGTGCAAAGTATGTTTATCTAAAGCTATATGATTTAAAGTATATTGTTTAAACAACAAACTGTAAGTTACGACAAAGTAATAGAACTATAGATAAATATAAAATAAAGTTCTATATCTATAAACTAAAACATAGTTTTCTGGCTATAAACTACGTTATATAGAAATTTTGTTGCCATATGTATGTGAACTAATATAAACAAGGGAGGCTGAGATTGGTGCGGGAGACGGATCCTACTTTGTAGAAGTTAAAAGGAGGGGGGAAAAGCGCCACAAAAAGGAATA
>VWYN01021695.1:110041-133095 GCA_013400075.1 Hippolais icterina | reverse complement strand
AATAAGCTAGTGCAAAGTATGTTTATCTAAAGCTATATGATTTAAAGTATATTGTTTAAACAACAAACTGTAAGTTACGACAAAGTAATAGAACTATAGATAAATATAAAATAAAGTTCTATATCTATAAACTAAAACATAGTTTTCTGGCTATAAACTACGTTATATAGAAATTTTGTTGCCATATGTATGTGAACTAATATAAACAAGGGAGGCTGAGATTGGTGCGGGAGACGGATCCTACTTTGTAGAAGTTAAAAGGAGGGGGGAAAAGCGCCACAAAAAGGAATAACTCTTATGGATTATTTGCCACCATCCCACACCCCAGGGTGCCCAGGGTGGCGGTGCCAGCAGGTGACCCCTGCCAGGCACGGGCTCTGCGTGCCCACCCCCATCTCCCAGGGGAGGGAAACCCTTTGGCCACGGGCTGGGAGGAGAAGGCTGCCTGCCAAGTTGACTTTTCTTGGAATAAGCGCTCTCTTGGATGAGCGGCGCGCAGGAGGAGTGAGGAGCCCGGGGACGGAGCGGAAACTGTCGCGTAACTCGGGCTGCGGGACGGAGCGGCACCGGCAGCGGCGGGGCAGGGCGGCACAGCGGCCGGCGGGGATCGCACCTGCCCCGGGCCGGAGCGGGGCGAGTGTCCGTGTGTCCGAGTATCTGTGTGTCCGAGTATCTGAGTGTCCGAGTGTCCGTGTGTCCAAGTGTCCGAGTGTCCGTGTGTCCAAGTGTCCGTGTGTCTGAGTGTCCAAGTGTCCGTGTGTCCGAGTGTCTGAGTATCTGTGTGTCCGAGTGTCGGTGTGTCCGAGTGTCTGAGTATCCGAGTGTCCAAGTGTCCGTGTGTCCGTGTGTTCAAGTGTCTGTGTGTCCAAGTTTCCGTGCGTCCCTGTGTCCGTCTGTTTGTCCGAGTGTCCGTGTGTCCGACTGTCTCAGTGTCCGTGTGTCCAAGTGTCCGTGCTTCCCTGTGTCCGTCTGTTTGTCCGAGTGTCCGTGTGTCCGACTCTCTCAGTGTCCGTGTGTCCAAGTGTCCGAGTGTCCGTCTGTCCGTCTGTGCCACTCTGCCCCCTCCCCGCAGCCCCGTCCCGCAGCCGCTCCTTGCGGAGCAGCGCCCGCCTCGGGCTCCTTCCCCCGCCGCTCCCGGAGCGCTTTTCCAGCTGCCCGAACTCCCTTCGCCCTCTCTCCCAATAAAGTTCCGGCGAAACCAAGCGATGATCGCCCGTGGCCATTCCTGGCTCTGCCTCGCTCTCTGCACCCTTGGGCTGGCCCTGCTGGGGGATGTGTCCCGCGCTGTCCCCATGGACGATCAGGATTATTACCTGCAGGAAATCACCAACAGGGATCATTATTACTCCTTTCCGTATCCTGGGGAAGAGTTCTTTCCTTTCACGGAGCAACCCGGAGAGGAAGGACCTATCCGTGCTGCGGAGACAGAGCAGCGCCCAGGGTTCAAACCGAGCAGGAAGGAGTTAAAACAGAAGAAAAACAACAAAAAAGGAAAATCCGTTCTTGAAACGCCATCAGGTAACTTTCCACCTTCTCCTCCAGAGTTTGGAACCTGTTGAATCTCACGCTGACTGACTTTTAGCATTAATGAATATCCAGTTAATGGCAGTTTTGGTAATAATAATAATAATAATAATAATAATAAATGCGGTTGTGGTGATGATGATGATGATGATGACAACACATTAAATTTTTATATCCCACAGAGCAGACCTGCTGAACTCTCCCATACTTTGAAACAATCTCTTTACTTGAAAGGGAAAGAGTTAAAGAGTCGGAATGTATTAATTCTGCTGTACTCTGGCGAGGCTGTGGACTTCTCCTTCTTAATTATTCTTAATTACACTTGGCAACTGGCTTGCTGTGAAAGCTGCTGTTCTATAAGCAAAAGAACAGAGAGAGATTTCATAGTAAAAGGTGATTATATGTAGTGACAACTCACCTTATCCCTTGTCACTTTAATCTAAGAGAGGTTTCTGAATTAATTTCACTTTTAAACCTGTGAATTTCTCTGAGATTTCACTTTTAAGCCCTCCAGAGGAAGATATGTAAACAGAGATCTTCCTGGAAAAGACTAAGCCCTAACAAGCTCAATTTAATTATTGACCAGTTAAGTAAAGAAATTAAACAGACACAAAACCTCCGTGTAATAAAACGGCCACCCTTAATTCCATTTTCTGAAGTTTGCAGAAACGTGATCCGCTTTTACCTCCCACTTGCTCCCATTAACAGCCAATTGCTGCACCCCAAAAGAGCAATCCCTTTCTGTGGTCCCTGATGGTCTGGTAGATACTTTAGTGGTTTGAGATAATTAAGAGTGAGTTTGATCCATGAAGTTTAAAGTTGTAAAATTTGGGACCAAATCTCACCCCCCTACAGCTGAACTTCTCTTTATTTCAGGAGGCAACTTCATGTTAATGACTGGGGCACATGGCTCAAAATCTGTGATTTAGAACCATCAGTACAGCAAAACAGGAGGTCAGGGGTTGTAGAGTGGCTTTGGCTTTATCCAGTGACATCCAGCAGATAGCAAACAAAATATTTTAAATCTAATAACACTAGTAGAAATTAATTAGCATTTGTGCAGCAAAAATATGGGCTTTCATGCTAAAGTAGTGATAAGAAAATGTAATTTCTAACATCTGGAAAACCATGTGTGGGGCAGGCAGTGTGGCTTGTCAGGGTAACTCCAGGCAGAAGTCAAGGGTGGTGGCAGGTGCACCTTGTCTGGGGAGCAGAGACGTGAGACACCCGTGTCCCTGTCTCCTCATGCTGGGAAAACCAGCATGATTAAAAAGATTTTATTCCATTGTCAATCTCTTAGAAGGGTGAGACACAAGAGATGTAAAACTCAACGCCATTCATCAGAAGCCAAACTATTTCTTTGTCACAATACCTTATAAATATTTTTCAGCCTAATACCTCTAACACCAATCACCCATTATTTTACCCCACCTGGCCTTGCTACAATGCATCTTTCACAGTTCTGATTCTCCAAAATCTCTGCTCTGTTTGCAAGGCATTGTTTGGAACTTGTTTCCAGTTCAGTTTCTCTCTCTACAATGTCTCCTCTATCCCATGGCCTCTCTAAGCCAGCACACCTTATCTCAGAGTTTGCACACAGAGGTACAAGACTCTCTGAGTGTTCAGTCAGGCTTTGAGAATCCTCCACAGATCCATGTCTCACATCTCCCCCTCTTTCTTTTGCAACCCCTCTCAGTTGCCCCATCTCTGTAGAGCTGGGTTTTTCCAGCATTCTCAAGGTCCAGGAGCTTCCCAAGGGGATGGCACTGCCTGGAACATCTCAAGGATGCCTTATCAGCTTTATTATCTCAGTGTGGTCATTGTGAGATCACGAGATCATCTGAGAATGTTCTTGTTTCAATGCCTCATTTGTTTGGTTTTTTAAATTGAGGAAAGAAAGGCTCTGCTTTCCACCTCCACAGACTGAATTGGGTGGATTATGACAGGACAAAGGGGAACCACTTCCCACTGCCAGAGGGCAGAGTGAGGTGGGATATTGGGAATAAATCCTTCCCTGTGAGGGTGGGCAGGCCCTGGCACAGGGTGCCCAGAGCAGCTGTGGCTGCCCCTGGATCCCTGGCAGTGCCCAAGGCCAGGCTGGACAGGGCTTGGAGCAGCCTGGGACAGTGGAAGGTGTCCCTGCCTGTGGCAGAGGTGACGCTGGATGATGTTTTAAGATCCTTTCCAACCCAAACCATTCCATCAATTCATGACCATGGGAAACAATTGGATATTAAAGCTCTGTAATGAGGTTTTTGGTTCCTCACTGTGGTGGAGACAATCGAGATTTCCATCCTGTGGTGGGATGTTCTGTGGTTCATCTCTGCTCTCACTTTCCCTGTTGGCTTTTTCCCAATTTTCCCAGCACTCAGGGATCACACTTGCTCCAAACACGGCAGTGATGAGAAGAGAATCCAATCCACGAGGGCAGAGTTAATTTATCTTTACAGGCAGGCATCTTCCTCATTCCCCACCTGCTGCAATGAGCACAGGGGGAGAGGCTCGTGATGCACCACCAAAAGCAGCTGGAAATGGCTCAATCCCTCCTTCCACAGCAACTTTGGCCTCTTTGGACACAGCTGAGCTTCTGAGCTTTCACCAGCCACGTGCAATGAGAGGTTTCAAAGCCTCTGAGCTTTTAAAAAAATAGCCAGAGGTACAACAAGCAGCTGATCTCCTCCACCAACAAACTCCTCCTTGATCCAGGGTATGGGCGATTGACACCAACGCTGCAAACTTATTTATACTTATTAACTCTGCTGGACTTATTTATATGGGAAAATTCCGTGGATTTCCCTGGGAGCAGCTGAACAATTTTAACTGCAAGAGGCACAAAAAGCCCTGAGGTGAAAGCCCAGGGAGGAGAACGGTCACCACTTGTTACAGATGAGTGAAAACAGCAGCGTTTCAGCAGGAAGTGTCAGGCAGTTTGAGCTGCAGCAGAAAAAGTTCTGGCTCTAATATTGAAAATTTCTCACCCAGAGGCAGGCAAGGGCCAGGTCCTGCCGGGGCACTAACTCTGATGCTTGGTGCCATTGTCCCCATGTCACCAGGGATCAGTTTAGAATGAAGATTTGGCAATCTGGCCCTCGTAGAGATGTTTAAATACCAGTACACACCTGTATTTACTCACATTTGGATGTTAAGAGGCCAGCTAGAAATAATACTAGCAGCTGTCAAACAGATATCAATAATAATAACCATAAATCTGGCAGGGTAAGAATGTGTGTTGTGCTTACATGCACACAACTGTGTTTATGCATCTCTCCAGAAGTGGAATTAATTTATTGGACATGCTGTAAATACCGAAATTTGGGGTTTGGGAGGCTCGCTGGCAGCCAGGACATGTGGGATTAATTAGTTGTAACAAACAATAGCCTGGCTGGGAGCTGGGATGGAGAAGGAGGAGGAATGGGAATGTGTGATGTGCCCTTTGGCTGAGCAGCTGGTCCTGATCAGCCCCGGCTTTGAATCCAAGTGGAAATCAAAGGGAGCAGTCTCAAGGACATGGCACTAAACTGATGACACACACTCCATTCATTTCAGCTAATTACTGAAGGTGGCCAGAATATAGATGTTTGCAATCTGTGAAATATTCATGTAGAAAGAAATCCAACTGATGCCAGTAGGTTTGCAATTTTTTTTTGTTTAAAGTATTAGGATCAATATTTGCAAATAGTCAATTCAGGTAAAAGTTAGAAGTATCCATCTGCCTCTTTGCCCTTTAAATGCCTCGTGAATTAAGTGGTACTAGGTCATCCTTGGAAGGCAAACAGTTGGATTGACAGGTTTTGTGTATATAAACAGATTTCCATTTTCTAATCCCATCCTTGTTTGTATAGGCCTCTGTCCAAAGCCCATTCAAATCAGTGGAAAGAGTCTTGTTAACATCAATGTTTTCCTTTTATGAGGCTTTTAATAGAGTTTGATACGTGGTGCCTCAGCTACCATCTGTGGGGCAGATCCCTTCAGAGTCTGGGGGTCTGACTACAGGCAAAAATTCACCATCAAGAGATTTATGGGGCTGAGGTGCCCAATAACCACCCCAGCATAGCCCAAATCTGCCAGAATGAAGCCTGTAATTATTGTGATTTGATCTACAAAACTTAAACTTGTAATCCCTGTAGAGCCATACCTCAATTCTGAACGTATTTAGAAAATAAAGGAGTGATGTTTATTTGTATGGCAGTGCTCAGAGTGGGGCTTAGAGCACATTTGTTCTGTATTTCACAGATCTCCCAGTGTTTGATCTCTGCACAACCCAGCATTTGTCTGTGCTTAGCTGAAATCAGGATTTCCTTTGTCTCATCTCATTTGGTGCTTTCCCCAGCCTTGATGGAACTCCTCAGATGCATCAGTGTTTACTTGCCCCATATTTGTTTATTTTTCTGCACTCTTGCCACCTGTTCAATAATGCAGTTCTTAAGGGGTTTGGTTTGTTATTTGTTTTTAATTCTTACAGTGCATAAGATGGGCCAGGTCTTTCCTGGGACGAATGAGAGGAGGAGTCAGTAAGGGAAGGCAAGGAGAGGATAAAATGGACAGCGCAGGCAAACGTGGAAATAATCCAGCAGAGAGAATTTGGGTTTATAAAAATAGACTGATAGTACTTTAATTGAGATGTTTATCAAGATAATGAAAGCTTGGAGAGAGATCAGTGAGTGAATGAGGAGGGAAAGCTGAATCACAGGGATGTTATTCAGGGAAAACTGGAGATAATTCTGGTGCGAAATGGGGGCGAAGCTCTGAAGGGTGTGTGAAGTTAAAAACATGACAGGTTTGGGGTGTTACTGGCGTTTGTGTGGTGATTTTGTTCACTAGAAAGAAGAAATGACAGAGTGACACATAAGGCATTGAACTGACAGCTGAAAGCACTTGAGACCTGGCCACCAAGATACACCAGCACAGAATTTCTCCTGTGCTGGGAAACCACCAGCGCTGCTCTTTTCTACTCCTTTGTTATCCCATCTCTTAAACTTTCCTTCTCTGAGCAGCCCAAAGTGACCTGGAACACAGATTTTAATTTTAAAGCTTTTGCTTAAACTTCTCGTAATAGGAACTCTTTAAGAATGAACTTCCTGGCCCTAGGTGGATATCCCATGAATTTTAATATGACCTGTATTGCATCCTAATTGCCATTTGTGACAAGCAATGTGGTTTTTAATGAGTTTTCTTTCATCTACCAGCCTCTATTTTCTCCTCAGCACTTCTAAAATATGCAGAATAATAGAATGTTCACTATTCCATTTAAGAGCCCATCCTTTAAAGAATGTCACAACAAAAGAGGACAAGGGATGACTAAGAATGAATAATGAGCTATAGCCTCAAAATTGGCTAAACCTTTTTGATGAGCATCTTTCCTTACCCATGGCTTCAATGAATAATGTAACATGAGACAGAAAAAAAAATGGGAATAAACACATTTGATTATGCCAGAGAAAACCACTTTCAAAAATAATCCTTCCAGCAGCCTTCTCTGAATTCAACCCCATGTTTCAGGTGAGAAAAATTTCTCTTTAAAAACATCTCTTTAAAAAGGGGATGATTTCACTGAATAGGTTTTAATAGTCTCAACCTGAGCCTGGAGTTGTTCCTGAAATGCCAGCATATTACAAGGCACTCATTAGCTGAATTCAGTCTTGGGGTTTAATGTTATTATCTCTTCAGTCAGCTGGCTAGACAGGTCAATCCCATGGCTCACAACCAAATTTCACTTATTTCTTTTGGGTTTGGAATGAAGATTTCTGTCAGCCACATGAGCTTCAAATCTGTCAGAAAGATGAAGCAGTGGAAGTAGAAGCTGTGGTGCAGAAGAAGTAATTTCCTGAATTTTCAATATCTGAGCTGGGGTTTTTAAGTCTTGCCTGATTCACTGTCTGTGTAAAAAGCAAACCACCAAAAGACTGAGTACAAGGTTGGGATTTAAGTGTCACATTCACGCAGTGGTTGCTTGTGATTTTATTGTGATTATGCAAAGGATGCTCTGGATTTGGTCTTCTTGTCAGGCCTCTGGTGAGGTGATGTCTTGTGGGATTATTTGGTCTGTGTAAAAATATAAATCTGTGCCTTTAACACTGGGTACTCAAGGAGAATGGGAGCAAACAAAGCTCTGATGTAGTCAAAGTTACTTTGCCTTTAAAAATGCATTTTTAAATTCAATGCCTGGGAAATGAAGTGAGGATGTTCAGAGGAAACTGGCCAGCCCAAAGGTGTCTCCACCACTGCTGCTGTCTGATCATCTTCCTGATGAGGATTCCTGAGCCACAAATTCCTGCATCTTTTCAGGGTCAAGCCTTGCTCTTCTGGAACCTTATTCTGGCTGTCTCAGCTTCAAAAGGTGTTTGGTGGGGTGTTTGCACATCTAATCAAGCAATGAGAAACACCTACACTAAACCATTAGTAAAACACACTGCAATGTTAATTCATTACTTCTGATGCAGCCACATTTATAATTTCCTGGTGGCACAGCAAAAAGAACATTTATGATTCCTTTCCTTGCTCTTTTAACATCCCACTGTGGGCAGGAACAGGAGGTTCTGGCTGTCTGCTCTGTGCTGGGAGGGATGGAGCACTATCAGAGAGGAGCACGGCATTTTACTCTTCACGCACTCTCCAGGCAGTGCTAAATCAACTTGACAGGTGTAAAAGGAAAACGGTTTCTCCTTTCTACCCGTAGCTATAAATGGCAACGAAAAAAAGGTGAGAAAAACAAGGATAATGAAGAGATGGCAGATGGTGACTCAGGGAGTCGGGGTGCCTGTGATGAAGGCATCACAGGGAGTGTGTGCAGATCACTTAGGGCATCCTCAGAGCGCTTGGGTTTGGATGTTAATCCCTCCAGCCCTGCTCGATTTGAATTACAGAGGATATTCTGGTGAGTCTGCTGATAGAGATCTGAAGTCCTCTTTTGGACATAAAGTGCTTCCCTTCTGGTGGGGAAGGCTTTGCACCATCTTATTATGGGTAAAATGGAATCGAGGAAAAACAAAGGCTTCATTCCTTGCTTGCTCAGTGGTTTACATCATTTTTGCAAACAAAAATAAAGCTTTGAAGTGACTTTCTGATTCTGGAGGGGTGGTTAAAGGAGCTGTCTTATAAATGGCAATCAGCCCCAATAGCCTGTGAAGCATATTTTATAACAATACATTTCAAAACAATTGCATGAGATAATACTGCTTTGTCAGAAGTGAAGAAACTCATTTTACTCTTGGCTGAGGAAGAACGAATAATTTCCTATTCTGACACACAAATGCCCCCCAAACCTGCACTGCCTGGGCTCTGTGGGGCTGCATTGCTGGGATTTGAGTTGCAGAAAAGTGAAAAAAAAAGCTGGCAAGCTTCAGAGGACCACAGTGACTTCCAGTAGCTGTGACTCACGGCTGGGGCTGAGTTGATTTAGGAGTGAAAGTGCCCAGATCTGGGATTAATCTTCTCTTTCTTTGTGGTTATTTACCTGTAACTGTACAGGTCTGTTAATAACAGTAAATAATAGGGTTTTGCTCCTGCTTTCACACAAGCATTAGCAGAATGCTGTAATTGCAAAAGTGCATCCAACAAGCCAAGCAAGGAGCACAGTAAAAGTTGTGTTCAGAAGTTAAACAGAGATCAGTTACAAGTTTTTAAACTTTCTGCGACACAGTGGATCTGCTCTGTAGCTTCTAGCTTCTGACACAGAAAATATTACTTTAAAAGTGGATAGTGGAGGTGATTAATTGAGCTTTTTTATAGGGGGGCATTAATTACTTACAGCAGTATTTTGTGGTTTACTTTTTCTTTTTTAATGAATTGCCAGACAGACTTCTTGTGTGACTCTACATCAGCCTGGGGCTGCTGGTGAATTATTTAAGGTAATGGCAGAACTTTTCTCCTATAATAAACATGATTCCCAAAGACCAAGTCCAACTGAGATCTTCCATGAAGTTGATAGTAAAGAATTATGTGTGTATCTGTAGTTATAAACTTTAAAAATACAGGAATTCTGAAAGTTCTACAGTGGGATTCAGTTGGATAAAGCACCAGAGTCCTCTGTTCATGTTGATTCTTTCTCTTGGACCTCAGCAGCTCATCCAGACAGTGGCTGACAGACCTTCCTAAATCTGATTTTCTTGCTCAGATTATGGGGCTTGAGTGCTTCCTGAAGACAATTTCTTCCTTACTCTCCCATGCATCACAAATTTAGTGGTTTTCTTGTTGCTTCCCCTCATTTTGGCTCGATGAGATTAATCCTTCTGGCTGAGGGTGAAGCCCAAATGTCCCTCCTTGTCTTGCAGGAGCTCTGCAGTCCCCCTGTCCCCAGATTTGCTTTTTAGCTGTTTTCTCATTTGAACTTCAGAAAGTTAGGTGCTCCTTAAACATCTGCCAAAGGAAGGGAACAGTTCAAAGTGTTTTGGAGAAGCTGATCCCAGACCTGGATGTCAGCACTCCTGCACCACTGGTACAACCACCCCTTAGGCCAGATTTGGTTTGAACACACTCTTTTTTCCCCACCTCAAGGGAATTTTCAGTAGTGTAAAGAATTTGCCTCATGCACAAGGCAGAGGATGTCTGAAAACAAGGGATCAAATCTCAGCCTTCCCAAAAGTGCTTCACTGGTTGATAACAGAAACTGCAATTTCAGCCAAACAGCCTTTCCTATGGGATTGACTAAAAGTAGAACTTTAGCCTTTGACAACATGAATTTTCTCCTTTTTTTTTTCCCCTTAATTGCTCATGTACTGGAAAATACTGTCAAAGTGATGACCTCGAAGGTCTTCTCCATCCTTAATGATTCTGTGATTCCAAGTTAAAGAAGGCATTTCAGGAACAATCAGAGCTGTGTTTGTCATCACAGCCTGGATGGGAAGTACCCTGTCCCAGAGGACAGACCCAGTTTTATCCCAGACTGTGTCGACTGCGCCGTCTTTAAATTCCAACCAAAAATTCCAATGAGAGCTCTGCCAAAAGTAAATCTGGGCTATATTTGGTCTAGATAGATGGCTGGTGGGCAGGCTGGAATTTCCCATGGTAAATCTGGAGTGGATTTGGATTTGTTACAGGATGGGGCTGACCCAAGAACTTGGAGATGTGTCCCAGCCCTTCAGTGCAGGTCCCTGGGGCTTCCCCCAGGTGAGGCCAGAGCTCTTACACTGCTGGGCAATCGAGGTGAGGAGCAGCCAGACCCAGCTAAGACAGAGAGAAAAGTGTCTGACTTCTCCTCTGGGGGATATTTTGTTCCTCAGGCTCCTCTGGATAATTTTGGATCCCAGCAGAGGACTGCAGTCCAGAACTCCTGCAGATGAGTGGCTCAGATCTAGACCAGCTCCTTTGCCTTTCATTAGATACATGGAAGTGACAAAAAGGGACCCCCAAAATCTTGATTCCATCTGGTGGTGGAACAAAGGATTGGGGAATCATATACAGAATCAGAAATGTGAGTGGACTCTGAGTGTTCTTCCACAGACCTTTGAAAATGCTGACAAAGTGAGCCCAGAGATGGATGAAAGGCATGAGCCTCAGAGAAGAAAATGGATATATTCCAAACTTGCAGGAATGAGGGCTGAGGGATCTGGGGCTGGTGGCATGTGGAATACAAAATCCTGCAGAGACATCTGATTTGTTCCATATTCCAAATATTTCCTTGTCTTTTTTGTTGCTTGAATGCCAGTCAAATGGCAATCAGACATGGGGACCCTCTGCTGCCTTATAAGGGGAATTAAATGGGAAACTTTTAAAAATATGATGAAAAAGTATGCTAGTGTGGAGTTAGTGCAGATAAAATGCTGCAGAACTCTTTGAAAAAGTAGACAGAAAATAGCACAGAACTTTTCCTCTGCGACTCTTTCCATATTTCTGCTCATTAATCCTGAATCAGATTTTTTTTCCTTTCCAATTAGGAAGTGGAAAAATGAGGAGTTCTATGCTCAGGGAAGCTTGCCTTGAAGCTTTCCCTATTCCAAAGCTTTTCAAGTGCAGAATACCTGCAGTTAGCAAATACTTTTGGCTCCTGTGGATGGGAAGGAGGATGGGCTCTCCAAGGCAGCACTGGAGTTAATAAGTCCCAAATAATGACCTGAACTCTTCCCACGAACACATTGATGCTTTGCAGTGGAGGTGAATCTCTTGGTGTCAATGTGGGCACTTTTTTTCCAGGGAAAGGATGTCAAACCTCACTGGTAAAAATCAGAGTTTATGTGAATGCTCTCCTGAGCATTCCTCCTTGTGTCCCCAGGCTGGGAAATGCGTTGGGTTCAACTTGGATTTTTGGGATTTCAGCCTGGAGCAGGCAGACATGAGCACAGTTTTACCCTCACTAATAACTCAGATTCCAATTCATCTGCAGCACCTGACACACTTTGCTTTGAACCAGTGAAGCCTCCAGTGTGCTAAATGTGGAGCCTGTGATTGTGAGCCTTCGCTAGAGCACAGCTCAATTGTTAAACAAAGCAGAAAAGATGTTTGGACAGAATGAGTTTTGGGAATCTTTTGCAAAGATAAGGCTGCATGACCGTAGGAAGCTGGGATGGAGAGAGAGGAGCTCTGAACACTCAGCCTGGGCTGGAGGGGTGCCCACCCTTGGAGATATTTGTCTGAACCTTGCTTGAACTGCTTTACCTCCTTTGCTCCACAGCTTGGAGCTGGAGCTTCACACCAACTTCCCGGCTTAAGCTCCAAACCTTCCCTCCAATCCTCTCAGAGATACCCAAAAGCAATGGGCTCTTCCTCAATTTTAGCATTTCTCTTTATGCAGGCAGGAAGCTCAGAGCCTTGAGAAAATGCTGAGTGTTCAGAATTCGAAAGGTAATAACCAAGCTTTTAAACCCACAGATTCCTGGTGCTTGCTTGGGCTTGAGGCATTTAAAAATTCATTTGTTGAGTTATTTCCGTAAGCTGACTTTTCCATGGTTAGTTTGGAGGCAGGTAGAGAGAGGGATGTTGAACAGGGAGACTCTGGTGTGTCCAAGTGTCATCTTCACAATGGACACTAAAAAGTCATCTGAGAGTTGAAATCCTTGGGAAAATGACAAAAAACCCAGGGAGTCACACCTGATGGAATGGGAAAGGGAGAGCCTGGCTGCAGGGGGGGCTTTCTGAGCTCCTTAAAAACCATGCCTTTCTCTAAAACTGCTTTGGNACCCAGGGAGTCACACCTGATGAAATGTGGGAGAGGGAGAGCCTGGCTGCAGGGGGGGCTTTTTGAGCTCCTTAAAAAACATGCCTTTCTCTAAAATTGCTTTGGGGAGGAGGAACTGATTCCCTTTGCAAGCTGGGCTCTGTCCTTTGATTTTCCATGTTTTCCAGTGAGATTCCTGTGCTGCCCTGGGGTTTGTGTCCCTTTGTCCCCTGCGTGAGCCCCAGTGCCAACTGGAGACCTCTTCCCAAGGGAAGCCCCTCTCATGCACCCCTACAATTCCAACAATTCCATCAATTCCATTCCTCTTTTTCTTCTTTATTTGTTTGGTTTGGGGTGTGGTTGGGTGGTGGTTTTTGTTGTGTTTGGTTTTTTTTGGTTTTTTTTTTTTTTTTTGTTTTTTTTAAGGAGGGTACTCACACTTCAATCCACTCCTGGATTTGATTTTCTTGGATCTCAGAGTTTTAGTTATTTTTTGAAATGTTGCTTCTTGGTGGTTTGAGCTCCTAAATCCTCTGCTCTCAGGGTGCAACAGCTTGGACGTAGTGGGCTTTAAAGGAAACAAGAAAGCTCTGTTATATGAGTTCCTAAATCTTTTGCTTTTCTGCACTTCTGGATCCAAGGAACCTCTGGTTATTTTCTATGTGCACCTGGCCAATTTTTTATCCCTCCACTGAAGCAGTTTTCCACTGTTTGGGATTTAAATGTATGAGTTACTTCTGACATTTTAGTGCTATTTTAGAGCTGTGTATTAAAGAATACTCAAGAATTCAAAGAATTCTCTGTGTTCAAAGAATACGCAGTCTATCAAATTAAAAATCAGTTAAATAAAAAAGAGTAATTAAGTGAGAAGCAGACAACCCAGCCAAACTTATTTTTTCTTTTACTCTGCTCTAGAACTTGCAAACTGATTTCTTTTTAAGTGTTGGGAAGGAGTACAAAGCTTGAGTTCAGGTTTATTGTAACCACACAAATTTCTTCTGGAATCAATGTCTGAGCAACAGCTCCAGGCACTATGAAAACTTCTGTGTCTTATGAGAAGTGTTTGAGTTTATTAATTTCTCTTCTTATTTCCTATGAAATAATAACAACAGATGTGATGCTAGGAAAAAAGAAAAGTGTATAAATGTCTAAACTTGCAAGAGCAGACACACCAGGTCTTCATAAAACTCAGACCTGACACTTTATAAAAGGTTTTCAAACCAAGCTGGATTGGTTTGAGGTATTTCCTGTCCTTATATAGGTCGAGTATTTATCCCAGATGTGCAGCCTGGCAGAGGGCTGGGCAGGGAGGGAGAGCAGGGTGACAGCTCCAGGAGAGCTGGGGCCGGAGCAGAGCCTCCCAGAGATGCTCCCCGAGTGCTGCTGGAGGAGGAGGGGTGGGAATTCCAAGGGTGAGGGTTGCCTTGGCAGTCCCAGCCCATCTTTGAGGGTGTTCCTTGTGCATGGAGCTGTGTTTGCAGCCGTCTGTTCAAACTTTATGTCCCCACTGAGGAGCAGCGCGCTGTTGGGAAGATTTCAGATCAACAAGGATGAGTTTTTCCCAAGGCAGCAGGGAGAGGAGGATTGATGATCAGGTCAGAAGGATGATCCTCTGTGGGCCTGATATTTCTGGGTCTGAGAGATTTAACCTGCTAGCAGCTGCTAACTTCTCCCAAGGGAAACTTCCCAAGAAAACTTCTTCTCAAAACAATCTTGGCAAACAACTCTCCTTCCTCAAAACAATCTTTCTCCAGGTGGTGTTTTGCTGTTTCTCCAGTTTAACCAACGGGATTAGAGAGGTGTCGTCCCTATTCACCAATCATATTAAGTCTGTATTAGAACACCTTATAAAATGCAGTAAGAATTAGACAATAAAGCTTTCTTTATGCTCATTACCTTCTGAAATATTTAGTCTTTCATCTTTCTTCCGTGTCCTACAACGACAATCCTCACCCAGGTCTCACTGCAGATACAGACTGCTGCTAGTCTGCACTCTGTTGGCGATTTGAGCATTTTTAACTTTAATAATAAAAATATGAAAGATGACATCTCGACTCTCAGCTAAGATGACTAATGACTCTGGGCTGCCTAAAGGCACAGCTCGTGCCGCTACATCAGCGTGGCTCTGGAATTCTCTGGCTTGCACCAGGAGCTCAGTCAGAGAGCTAAAAGGGTAGAAAACAGCCTGTGAAACCAAAAACTGAAGAGCCAAGTGATTCCATCCACATCCATGATTTACTCGTGTTAGGCTTTGAGCTACTTCATGGAAGGAAGTTCATGGGTCTGTTTCAGTATCGTTTTCAACTCATTTTCTGCCTTGTTGAGGAGTAAAAAAAATACAGTTTTGTCTGTGCTGGGGCTTAAGTGGATTAAGATTTGAATAACATTAAGTGGAACTGACTGGGAAGCTGCTGATTTCAGTCCTTCTCAAGTGTAAATTTAGCACTTGGGAGTGGAGGTGACAGCAGCAGCGGGGATAAAATTTAATGGCTCCTCACTGCTAATGAGAACTTCACAGTTTCTCAGGTTTTTCCTGCTCCATGTGTGTGGGCTTCACCTGTGTGCTGGGGAGACTGAGGAGGTGAAAGCTGGGTGATATCATAGTGACATTTATTCCAGTGGAATTGGTTGATTCCAGAGGATTTCTGAAGCTGTTCTTGTGTATCTCAGCCCCAGGTGAGCACTTCTGATTCTCAGCCCCTTTCCTGTGTCCTCCTACTTGGATACTTCCTTTGGGCCATCTCAAATACACTTTTTTTTTTTTTTTTTTTCCCAAAAGCATGGATGTGTTGCAAAATCCTCGAAACCCAGCCAGAATTCTCAGTAAAATGTGTATGTCTGAGACCAGGAGTTATGGATACTTTCCAGTTTATTTATGTTTAAGGAATTTCATGACTACGCTGTCACTCTGCCCAGTGAATGTTCTATACCAACCATGGATATTTTGGATATATTTGCTGCTGTATAAAATTCCCACTACGGCTCCCATGGAGGGGAATAATTTCACCACAAGCCACTTTTATTCTCATACAACTTCTTATATATTTATCCTATTTTTGGTAAAATGCACTCAAATTGGATTGCTAATATGGTTAAACTTGAGCTTTTCTGAGATGTCTCATTTATTGAGCCAGGGTTGTATCTTAAGATCAGAGTTATTTCTCTCTTGGTTTTATACTCGTTAATAGCATTCCAAGTTTTAACGTTTATTTTTGATGGCTGCAATTAATGCTCTTGGTGTAGAATCTTTGCTCTTGCAGTACACCTCAGTGACCTGGTATTTTTAGCTATTTCTGGCATGAGGATGTGTTTTTAATGGTAATTTTTGTCCTATACCCAGCCATTGTGCAAGTGGTCTGTCTCGGTTTTGTTCTCCATTTTTTTTGGCTAAGTCTGTTTGTTTGGCTCTGGAAAAAAGAGGATGGTTCTCATTTTTGATGGCTGTACTCGGTTTTGTGGCTTCAGCTGGAATTACAGAAACTCTTCACCCTATGCTTCAGGAAATAAAAACATCAGAGGAGATATTTTAAAATTATTAGCACAGAATTCAGCCTTTGTCAAAGCTCATAATAAAAATTAAAGAACTGATACAATATTTTTCAGGCTAGGTTCTTTTGGCCACTAAAGAAAATATGTTTTCTTCAGAGTGATTAAATGAAATATTTTCTCTGTAGGGAGAGGGGAGATCTTTGCTGATGTGGGTACAGATTGGAAGGTTCCTTGTGCCACATCACAAATCCCATCCTCTGCCAGGCTGGTGGCAGCAGAAGGCAGCTAAGGGAGTGACTGTGATGTCTGGAGTTTAGATGAACCTCTTGAGTCTGAAAGCTGGGCCAGAAAACTCCCAGGCACTCTGGAAACTCCTGCCTCCAGCTGTGCCAGGAATAATAGAAGCTCTTCCTGCAAAATGTTTTGTTGCATCTCGAGCCAGCCACAACCTGGGCTTGTGAGAGAGCAAAAACGTGAAAAGTTAATGAGAGAAAATGAAAAAGTGTATTTTCAGAACCTCATTTGGTTTCATGCCAGACCTGACCTCAAGAACCCAGATAATTCTTCATTTATTTTTTTATTTGTTTTTACATCTTCAAGAGCAATCACGAGTGTATGTTGCAGTGCTGTGATAAATATTTCCTCCTGAGATGTTGAAGACCTCAATGCAGCATTTATTGCTTATCCTAAAAAAATATGCAGCTTCAATGCAACATTAGCCAATAATTAACGTGGTCTTAGGACAGGAAATGTTGGCATCCCCCTGATTCTTTATTTGATCTGTGGTCTGGGCCTATAATTCAGTATTTTCATTTCTGTGCAGTGGATTTGTTTGTAAGTGCACTTTGCTTCCTTTGCTCTCGCAGTGCTCTGGGAATGGGTTTTTCAGAAAAAGTAAATAAAAGCAAAATGTGGAAGAATGAGGAGTTTGAGGAACTTTCAGCTGCCTCAAGATGCTGCTTCGAACGATCTGGGGTGTAGGGTGGCTGGTGGTCTGAATTCAGGCCAGAAAAGGAATTTGTAATTGTTGTTAGCAACACTTCAGATACGAGCAGAGTCAGAAAACCACTCAGACTGAAATCCAGGGACATTTTTCCAGGGAAAAGCTGGGCCATAGCAACAGTGGAGTGTGAGTCATGAACATCTGTGGGAATTTCACACTTCCATGATCACATCATCAAAACAGCAACATTCAGAGACCAAATTTGCACATAGCCCCCCTGCCCAGTGCCCTCATAAATAAATATAAATTATTTATTTTATATATATATAACAAATAGTTTAGAAAATGGAAAACCTTATTCTGTTTAGCTCAGCCCCTACAAAGGCTGTCCATCACAGAAAAATAATTAAAAGATATTTTCAGCAGGGTGAAGGTTGTCAGAAATTTGCTTTTATTGTTATTTCACCTTGCAGGTGCATTGCAGTATTAAAGTATTGCTTACCTGTGACCTAAACATAACTTCAGCCACAGAAATTAGACTGCCAGAGTTCCCATTAAGAGTTTCTGCTGTTGGAAGATGAATTATCAACCACACTTTTCATGGGAAAACCTCTAAATTTAGCTGCTAGGGGAAAATTTATGATATTGGCCTCATTAAGAAATTTTTGTGCGAGACCACAAAGAATAGTATGATTGGTATAATGAACATTAAAATCTTAATTCCCACAAAATATACACTTTTACCTTTATCTGTAGGTAATTTCACAGTTTTGCCTCTTAACTGCGTGTTGAAGTGTTTTATTTAAGCAAGACTTAAATCCCATATCTCCCCTGGGACAGGAGATTGTCAGACTGCACCAAGCTGATATTTCTCCATTCCCAGATCCCAGAATTTCTGCTCATGAGGAGTTAGACCAGCACAGACTTGTAGGAATTGAAGAGGATTGCAGGTATCGCTCTTATGATATGGAATGAAGAGGGAACGTGATGCTTCTCTTCCCTTCCATTTGAAAAACTGAACAAATTCCAAAATTGATGGAAAATTCTCTCTTTAAGTTAAAGAACTGTTTGTCTGCTTTGCCTCTGAAAGAGGAAGACAGAATAATTTCCTAAATGCACTTTTATGAGATACAACAGCTGTTGTAGTAGGACACGAAATAGATTGACTCCACTCAGTTACCAGAAGACAAAATGAAGGCTTTATTTACAATTTCCTTAGTTTCTTTAATAGCATGCTGAGCTATAAAAGGGATTGACCATTGTCCATCGGATTGACACCTCACTCCACTGGTTCAGTAACAGAAATAGGAAACAAAACACTTGGGAGAGGTTTTGTTATGGGAAAAGTACATTATTTACCTAAAAATGTTTTGAGAGAAGAGCAGCTCTTTACAGAAGCTGTTTGGGGAAGAGAGGGAACTGCAGTAAGGTTTCCCTTGGGCAAACTGGCACAGCTAAAATTCTCTCAGGCTCAGAAAATCGTGTCCACAAACAGCCATAAAGGCAATCTGGACTTAACTTTATTTAGACCAGAAGGAAATAAAATAAATGAATAATTTAGGCAATGGAGGTGAACACAAGTGTTTTCCTTGCTAACACAGCTGTGTGCTACAGAACAGCTGAATTTGCAGCACAGCAGCTGTAATTGTGCTGCAGCAGGGAAGGGAACCACGCTGGCTCTGCAAAAGGTGGGGGTTTGAGCAGAGCTTCAGCTGAAGGTGCTGCAGCAATAGGACGAAGCCATCATGAGGGTGAAATTGCTTTCAAACATCCCCAGGCATGCTGAGATTGCAAATTGAGCCCCTGCTGGCTTAAAGAGGGAGCTCAGCTGCACGTTCAGGTATTGTTCTTGCTGTAGGCAAACCTGGAATAAGAGGGGAATTTCAGATTTCAAGAGATGAGGTGGAGACTGAGCTGATTCCTGAGGGTTTCTCCTGCTGGTTTTTGGGGATGGGATTTCCCACAGTGCCCAGGTGCCAGAACTGCCTTGGTGTCTGTCACAATATGACACAAATGAACGACACTCACACGCTGAGATGTCCAGGGCAAAAAAGAGAGCATTTAGTCCCCAGACTTTGACATTTATAGAATTCTAAAGAATTCTAACGGTTGGAGGATGAAATTGTCCTCTCCAACCACACTGGTCAAACCAACAGTCCATCAGTTCTCTCCTCCTCCAGAAAGGAATGCAAACCAATCATTATTTACATGAAAAGTGCGTGAGAAACTCCATTACAAAAATTAAGCATCAGAAGGTTTAGAAGAACTTTAGAAGAAGAGGGGAACAGGTGCCCTGGCTGGGACTCCTGGGAGAAGAATAATTGACAATAATGGACACTGAGCTGTGGCCATTTGGCTTTGCTGTAGTAAAGCTGTTCTGGAATGCAAACCTCACAAGAACACACTTCCACAGGCAAATGTTATCATCTCTGAATCCAAACCTTGTCTCTTTTTACAGCTTGGAATTAATTCACTTGATCCAGACATCTTATTAATGGTTGGTTTTTGAAGTGAATACCTCTCCATGGCTGCAAATCACACAAAATCATGCTTGAGTATGGGCCAGGAAGGAAGAAATGTCCTCAACATCCCCTTCCCTGCACCTTCAAGCTTAATGTTTGCTCTTTGTCTCTCTAAACCAGAAATGCATTTTTTTAGTAAGTTCTTACGGGCCCAGGATGTGCATTTCAATGTCTCAAAGCCATAGTTGAATTCCCTGTGTTTTATAATGATTAAATTTTCAGCTGGTTAAAGAAACAACCAAGTAATTGGGTCATTTCCAGCTGAATCCATTATGCAATAGATTCACACAATCTCTGGTCATTCCTGCTGTCCAATTTCTGTAGCTTTCCCCAAGGTTTTTTTCAAACTGGCATAGAGAGTACAAAATCATTAAGACAGCCCTGCTGATTGGGTGGCAATTTTCAGTGTTTCATGAAATATTTCTTCAAGTTAAATAAAACATATTAAAGCAATACTTTGCTTTTCCAAGTTTTTATGAATGCCATAAATCAGTTTCTTTTCCTGTATGTTTTTCAAAACCAGGCTGCCCTGCTTATCTCCAGTAGCTTTAAGAAGCAGGGGGCACACACCCCAACAAAATAATTTATCCAAAATTAAATTCACAGTATGACTCAGATTTTTTTTTATTTTCCCAGTAGTGATATGGCAAATTCAGGTGGATTTTATTGTATTATAATGAGTAAATTTGAAGTGATCAAAAGAGGCTATATTGAAAAATTTGTCCCCACCATCTCTGTACATTACAAATTGTTGTTTTGGTTTACATGCTCCTCTTTTCATCCCTTTATTGGTGTTGGAATTCGTATGCATGTGGAAAACATTTATATTCCTAAAGTGTTAATATTCAAATGTTATGGCTATAAATAGAAGACATAATTTTATTTTAAAGCAACATCAAAAGTCTTCTCTTGCGGAAAACTGCATGAATTCCATACATCCGAGCTGCTGCAAATAATAGTCTTGATGATTCCAAGAATATCATCCCCGTGCAGGGTTTCACAGATGGAAATATCTAAAGGTCTTCGAATGCAAACCCTGCTGCTCTGCTCCCAGTTTGGGATGTCCACTGGGGAAAGAGGAGCCAACAGTGGAAGAAAGTATTTTCATTAATGTTCAGTCAAGTATTAGAGCAAAATATTCAGGNAAGCTTCAAGTCTAGAGAAAGCAAATGTTGTGCTATTGATTTATATGGATAACTGTAAAAAATTGAATTGATGGTAAGGATCCTCATGAACCTCATGATTTCACTTGGAATATTGTAATGCTGGAGCAGATTGGGAAGGGGAGTGTTGTGAACAATGCATTGCAGGGTTCTCATCAGAGTTACCTGTTCTGCCTGTTGCAGTCCTTGCCTGCTCACACAGCCCAGTCTTGGTTTCATTGGCAGCTCCTGCTAAATTGAGAATTTCCTAATATTGCCCTGGTAATCTGATGCATCTACAGACAACACAAATAATTCATCCTTGAAAAATAAAGAGCAGTCAAGTGCCTTTCTCTGAGATCCACGTGAACATTTATTATTGAGCTTCAATTTCTCTAGAAATTCCACCAGAATACTCTGGGAATTTTTTTCAGCCTGGAAATACCCATCCTGCAGCCTAAATCCATAGGCAGCCTGGGAATTCTGCAGCTTTGTAGTGAATAAATAACATTTCATTCTGACTGAAACCAAACCCGCTTCTTGTACCTGCATGGGCAGGTGAATGTCACTGCAGGGAACCTCAGCCTGCTCTGACAGGCAGCTGCCATGCTCAAAAATGGTGCATTTCCTATAAATTTCATCAAAACAGGGGTTTTGCAGTGCTGAGAGCAGTGGTGGATGGTGCCTGTGCATCCCATGGAGCAGGGATGTGACACCTGGGGTAGCTCCATAAACCTTTGCTGCAGTTTGGTAGCAGAGAGCAGGATGTGAAACACAGAGACTTTTCAACTTTTATAACTCTCAGCAGGAGCTGCAGATCGCCCCTTGGCTTTGGTAGGGGCAGCATAAACACTGAATTAATGACATTTCATGAACTGAGCATGCAAAACCAGCTCGCTTTTATTTTTCAGCTCACTTTTATTTTTCAGCTCACCTTTATTTTTCAGCTTACTTTTATTTTTCAGCTCACCTTTATTTTCAGCTCACTTTTATTTTTCAGCTCACCTTTATTTTTCAGCTCACCTTTATTTTTCAGCTCACCTTTATTTTCAGCTCACTTTTATTTTTCAGCTCACCTTTATTTTCATCTCAGACCTGGCACAGGTAATTTTGAGTAACTTTTGAGTGTGGGGAATGTTGAGATGGTTCACAGGGGAATATACACCAAAGCACCAAAGCATTCTCAGTATTGCACCATGACATTGATTTCCACACTTGCCTTGAGGACCAAACTTGTTAAAAAAAGGCAGGCAGCTCCCAACGATGTAATTTACTCCCAGTAGAGATCTGTCAGAGCCTGAGACTTCTTCCACTTGGAGTATGATGAAAGATGCAACACTCAGTAAGGAAATGAAATTAAAACAATCAGACAATCAAACCAAAGTCCTCCCAGCTATTCCTTCCTCTGGCTTTCATTACACATCCTGTATCTTCTCTCTTTTGGGTAATTGAATTGAAAGCTCTTTGAAATGAGGAGCTGTCTACATTTCAGCTCTTATGTAAGACTAAAATCACTGTTGGGACTTCAGAAAATACATTACTTTTTAGCTTTTGTCTTTACTGCTTCTGAAGGAGACATTTGGCCCTGGATCTGTGTGAGAACTTCCTAAGGATGAGCAGGGAAACAACGATGGGAATTGACAGCCTGTATCATTTTTCCTGAGGGATTTTGGGTTGTTGTGAGCTAAGGAGGAGTCTGGGAAATCTCACGTGTTGCCAGTTTGTGCCTAATAGTGCCAAACCTCACCTGGAAGTTAAATCCAACCAGGATGAGATTCTCAGGGACATTCCCACTGTCCAGGGCACAGTGCCCATCCCTGAGGGATTTAACAGAGGTGTGGATGTGACACTTGGGACAAGAGTGGTGAGCATGGCAGTGCTGGGGGATGCTTGGATTTGATGATTTTCAAGGGCTTTCCCAACACAAATGATTCTTTCATACTTTGATAACCTCATGACATTTTGGTGAGTGGTTAAAAAGCCAAACATTTGTCTGATAATCACAAAACAGATTTTTCCCAACCTCTTATCTTCCAAAGCCAGAGCTCCAAGCACTGCTTTGCTAAAGTAATGGCATTTGCTTTTCTGTCCTCAAGGATGTGCAGAATTTGGGGCTTAGAGAGATGCAAAATTGGTTGAAAATTGCGCTTTTTGTGCTGAATCACCACGTCTGCAGAGCTCAGCTCTCTCTGGGCTCCCAGACCTCTGGAACAGATGCTGTTGTGCAACAGGAGGGACTCCGAGTGAAGTTTCCAGAACAGATTTTAATTAGAAACATAACTTCATACAGTAGCTCGGAATGAGTACAGGGAAAAAAAATCCAAGCTAGAGGTGAAAAAGAAAAC
>VWYN01021695.1:25597-95766 GCA_013400075.1 Hippolais icterina | reverse complement strand
CCTTGGGTGTAGCCCTGGTCAGGCCCTGTCCTGCCCAAGCTGTACCCTAAAAGCCTTTCAATAAATCCCTACTTTATTCTCCAGCTCTGTCCAGTCTCTGTTCCAGGTCAGCCCTCCCAAGGCATCACTGGCGCCCGGTTGATTTTCCAGCTCAATTCTTGTCCCCTGCCCAGGATTTTCTCACAGCTTTGGTCACTCTGATGAGCCCTCCCCACCTCCCCTGGGCTGTGGGAGCTGCCTCTGTGACCAGCTCGGGTGATCCTGTGTGGGATCACACCCAAGGACAGATTTATGCTTTCACAAGTGTGTTTGACAGCAGTGTCAGAGCTGATGCTGTTCTGGTGTGAGTCTGATTTGTCACGGGATCCTCTGGCCGAGCCTCTGTGACTCACTGGGAGGGATCAGGTCACTGCCACCCCCAGGGACAGCTCCTGCCTGGCTGCTCTGCACTCTCACAGGGCGCTGAGGGGTGGGCAGAACCTGCCCTGCACAGTGAGGCTCAATTGGGGATGCTCAGAAAAGCTCAAAATCTTTTTAACCTCCACGGAAGGGACTTGAAATCGAACGAGCCGAATCCTTTTGGAAAAGGCGACTTCCAATGAATCCCAGCATCTGCTGCAGCAGATTACTCACACTTACTCATCACAGCCTGGCTTTGTGTGTTTGGCACGTGCACCATGACTTGTTGCAGTGAGAGTGGTTGGGTGGGGGTCGTGTTGGGGACATCAGGCTCCTTGTCCCTCCACTTGTCCCTCCCTTCCCAAACCAGTGTCCTCTCCACACTTGGCCACCTCTCTGTGGGCTTGGTGACAGTGAGACCCTTCAGCACTGCTGTAAATGTTCTCTCAGCTGTGGACACAAATGACACCAGTTTGTTTGCTGGCTACTCTCAGGGCTTTTCATTTTTCTGAATTTTAACATCCACAAAGTTGTTGAGGCATTGCCTGTAAAATCTGGGTTTTTCTGCTCAAATACATGACTGATTTATAAAGGTGAGATAGGCACAAAAAAAATAATAGAAAATTAAGAGTGCCATGAAAAAGAGGTTCAGAAGAAAAGGCATCACAGCTTGGTTGTGTTCAGCAGATACATCTGGTGCAGAAAGAATTTCAAACTCATGCAGATCTCGTAGCAAAGAGTGGCCCAAAATGAGGGATGTTAAGACCAAAATGTTTGGGGCAGAGGATGTCTCTGACCCTGGCACTTTGAGGCATTATTGGCTGAATGGACAACAGCAAAAGGCACATCCACAGCTGGCACCAGATTTTCTAGAAAGTCATAAAATTCTTGTAGAAACCTGGCTGAAAGTTGTAGGTGTTGGGTTGGAAAAGTGTTTGCAACCCCAACTCCTGTTTATTGAGTAAAGCCTTGAAAAATCTGTGCTGAATTCAGCTCAAGCAAGTGGAACTCTGGCTCTGAGCTTTTCTTCATAGGGCCTCCAATGAGATGGATTTCACAGCAGTACATTCATTTCAGTCAGCAAGAAGCAATTTTAAAAATTAAACATTCAAGGATTTCAATTATTAAAAAAAAAAATACCTTTGCTGGCTAGTCAATCTTCATCTCCTAAATCATATTTATTTTAATTAGTTTGAAAAACTTGCTGGGCTACCTGTGGTTAGCCTGGGCATTTTTTTGACTTGGCTTATTGGGAAGCTGTTTGGCAGTGGGTGATTTAAAAATGTATCAGCATAAATATTATTATAGAATATTAATATTAATGGTTTTGCATTTAATTGCATGATAGAACAAATTAATTTTTCAAGTAGAAAGCCATTTAATTGCCAGCATGCTGATTCTGTTGCATGAACATCATTTAGTGTAAGGCTTGTCCAGCATTGTTTTGGTATAGAGATTTTGCTATATCAAGTATTCTGGTACATCAATTTATTTATTATTGTTGGGTACACATTTATTTGCCTGACTGGTTCTATTTTATATTAATTTTAGGGGTTTGTATTGCAGATAAATCAGGTTGGCCTGACAGCAGAAGAATAAAATGCTCAGTTGGAGCCAGGTCTGTTGTAGATGATGTTCAGGGGGGCTCTGCTGGTGTTGCTGGTCTCATTCCAAGAATGTCAGAGAATCATGGAATACTTGGGGTGGGAAGGGACATTAAAAGTCATCCTGCTCCGATCTCCCTGCCATGGGGGGATTCCATTATTCCAGGCTGCTCCAAGCCCCATCCAGCCTGATCTTGGACACTTCCAGGGATCTAGGGGCAGCCACAGCTTCTCTGGGAAATCCATTGCAATCCCTCCCCACCCTCCCAGGGAATAATTCCTTCCCAATCTCCCATCCAGCCCTGCCCACTGGCAGTGGGAAGCCATTCCCTGTGTCCTGTCCCTCCATGCCTTGTCCCCAGTCCCTCTCCAGCTCTCCTGGAGCCCCTTTAGGCCCTGAAAGTTGCCCTAAGGTCCAGTCTGGAGCCTTTTTGGGCTGAACAACCCCAGTTCTCTCCTTTCCAGGTAGGAAGGTGCTCCATCCCTTCAGTCTTTGTGGTCCATCTCTACCACTCTGGGCTTGAGCTTCTGCTCACCAGCACCTCAGATCCCCTGTTCACCTCAAATCACGTGGGGTTTACTTGATGTGGAAAACCATCTTCAGAAACCAGAATCAAAGAGTTAGATTTATTCCACTAATTCAGCTCTCCATGATTGAGAAGCTTGGCCTTAAAATGTTACACGCAACAGATGCTGCTCAAACAGAACAAACCCAAGCAGTCCCAATTCTCAGCTGATCCCCTGCCTGCTGGGGCCTGGGCAGGAGGAAGCCTGGCATCCCTGCACTGCTCCCCATTCAGCACTGTGTGCTCCCCTGAGCTGGGATTCAGCCTTGGGGCTGGCACACAGAAAGAAAAGTCAGGAAATTGTATCAGGGAAGGCACGGCTGGAAGATGTTTTGTTGTTCTGTTCCTGCCCATGCTGTTTTTGCCTATGCTCAGGAGCCTGATGCCGTGGTTAGATAAGGAAAAGCTGATTATTGGGACAGGAACCTGCCAAAGCTGTAGGAGATCTGCTTTGGATTCTCTGCTTTGATTCAGGTTTACTCTCTCTGTCCCTGGGCAAGTTATTTAATCCCTCAGCTTTTCTTTTTGGATGAAAATGGAAAAGCAGGACATTTCCATGCATCACAAGAAACTGAATTTGAAATTGAAGGTGTTCAAATAAGCTTTGTCTAAGGCCAGTGCATTACAAATAAAAATCAAGTAATGAGTAATAATTCAAAAACCCACCACATTAAGTGAATTTGAATCATATTTTGATTTTTGCATTTGCTATCTCTGAAAGGAATTGATTAATACTGTCAGTGGATACTGAGATTTTTCAGATAGGCTGCTTCTGAAGAGATAAGGCTGCCATTAATTTTAAAAAGGGATTATTTAAAAGGCACTCACCTGAATAATCCAAAAGATCCCTGTCAAATCTGTACCTCGTGATCTTTTTCCTGCATGGGGGAATTTTGGGAGGCAGAAGGGGCTGGGGGTGATGAGCTGGGGGTAACCTCAGACACTTGTGGATTGTCACGCAGTGCCTTCTGTATTGCCTTGCCCTCTGCCAAGAGAGAGCTGCATAATTAATGCATTTTTTCTGATTTTTCTGATTGCTAGCCTAGGAATTCCCCGGAATTCTGTCTCCTCAGCTCTAAAAACCCAACAAAAATCTGCATTTTTCTCTTAGGAGTGCTGAGCTAAATTCTGGGAGATTTTATAGAGTGAAACCAGAGGATCTTCTCTGGAACAACATCCCGAGTCTTGGAAAACATTACAACTTTCTTTCAGCCTTCTTTAGGCAGCTTTATTGTTCAGTGCTGATGGGCCCCAAAAAGATTGGATGCGACAGAAATCCCTGTCTGCACATCCCAAACCCGAGGAGATGGATCTCGGTGTCACCAGGCAATCACACAGATGGATTTCCCCAATACTTCTCCTGGCACAAGGCTTTGCTTCAGCTGCCGTGTTCCTCTGATGGATTGCACACAAAAAAACCCTTTAGATTTCTGTGCCTACATGAATAAATCAGGTGGTTCATGGAACTCCTGGATCCTGGGAAGTGCTGTTCTTGCTGCAAACAGGCTGGAGCACGTGCCACACATCCAGCTGCCCTCATGTGCCACACACAGTGGGAAAACTGCAGCTCTCGGGAAGATTTAGAGAGTTGGATGTTCTTGTGCTGGTCTGGAGCTGTAGAAGTGTCTGGGGTTTGAAGATACTCAGTCAAAGCTCTGCCAGTTTGAGGCTTTGCCAGTTTTTTTTTCCAGATCCTCTCACCACAAGAACACACACAGAGCTCTCCTTCCCCAGTGTGGGGCTTTTATGGAGAAGGTGCCATTTCTCAGGGATGTCTGAATTTACAGGAGCCTTCTAATGTTCCCAGAAGCTGTTTTAATTCTGGCATTGGGGGAAAAAGTGGAAAGGATTTAAGCCCCTGGAAAGCAGTTTTGCATGTGGTGCCAGTGAGAGAAGGATCTGATCCCCTGTGATGTTTTTATTCTGCTTCTTCCTTACAGGCAAACACATTTAATAGTGTATGGTGTTGTACCTTCATACACTGATTTACCTCATCCATGACCCGCTGAGGTCCTTCCATCCTGCCAGTGTCCAAGACTGGATGCAGTCCATTAGGATTGTGATTGCATTCTGCCTCTCCATAGCACGTTACTTCCTGCCACTCAGGATGGAATGTGTGCAGGACTGCTTGTATATGTTTTCCTCTGGGAGAAGTTTGAACTTTTGTAATGGTGGGGAGTGGGAAAATCAAAATATGTTAAATAAAAGTCCCAGCTTAGAAATGTCATTGTGACAGCAACATTTTGTCATGCCAGTGAAGCAAGCTTGTTCTTTTAAAACATCCTGTATGTGCCACAATTATCTTAAAAAACTGTTACAGAGTCTGTCCACAGTTGTGGGGGTTTTGTGTGACTTTAGTGCTCTGTTTGAATTTCTTCTGCGGGTGCTGAGCAGTGGATATGGATGTGTTGTGTTTGCCCTCGTAATCTGATCTGTGCAGCTGAAGTGAGAAAAGTTCTGTAATACTTCAGAAGCGATGATGTTATTTGGTTTGTGGCGTTGCCTCTTTTGGTCATTCAGCCTGATTTTGAGACATGGCCAAGAATAGTAAAAAAACCAATTATGCAAAACCCCCAACAGAATGAGCAAGGAAATTAAAAAAACCCAAACAAACAACAAGAAGCCCAGTATAATTTTATGTGCATTGAATATGTACACTGTCACCAGCACCCTCCTTCAAACCCAGGAGTTTTGCTCTCAGGCTTATCTTTTTCTTGTAATTCAGAAAAAGTTATTTTCCTCTTTTTTAGAGTTTTGCTGTTGGCCATTTTATAAAATGGTTTGGGCTGGAAGGGACCTTAAAGCTCATCTTGTACCACCCCCTGCCAAGGGCGGGGACACCTTCCACTGCCCCAGGTTGCTCCAGCCTGGCCTTGGACACTTCCAGGGATCCAAGGGCAGCCAGAGCTTCTCTGGGCACCCTGTGCCAGGGCCTGCCCACCTTCACAACCAAGAATTTCTTCCCAATATCTGATCCAAACCTATTTTCTTTCATCACCCTTGCCCTAGCATTCCATGTCCTTGTCACAAGTCCCTCTCCTTCCTTCTTGTTGGCTCCTTTATTTGACAGGACTAAATCAGCCTTTCCTCAACTTAAGAACACAGAGAAGCTGAGGGAAGAAAGTTCTTTGCAAGAGTCAGGACAAACTTATGCTGAACATGCTGAAGTCACTGTTTATTTTGTTGCGTGTCATTTATCATTTTACAGCCAAATTCTAGAGAAGTGCCAGCACGGCACTTCTCAGCTCTCCAGTAAATCTCCTACCCCAGGAGCCCTTCCACTGAAAAGCAGGCAATTAGGATTTTCAGAGGGCTGCTAACTTGTTACAGTTGTTTACCAAATACTAAAGTTGTGTGCATTACAAGTGATAGATGTACCCTTCCTTTCATTCCGATAACAAAAAGTTGTCTGCTTGGCAATAGTCAAGATTTTTCCATTTAATCTAACATGAATGGCAAAGTCTATTCACTGAAGGAGGCTGGTGAAAGAGTTGCAAAGGACTGGTTTAGTGTCTAAAACAGAGCTGGGTTTGTTCAGTTGAATTTTTTGGGTTTTTTTCCAAACCTTTTTTTTTTTTTTTTTTTTACTTTTGGGGGCATTAGTATAGAATGTCTGGAAGTGATTTTCCAAATCCTACAGAATATTTACCTCATCTTTGTTTTTAGGTGTGTAAAAAACCCCTCAGTCGTGTTTTGTATAACGTGAACTGGGGCTGATGGTTTTACTCTTGTTCCATCCTTGTCCTTTTTGATCTTCATTAGAAGCCTGACTGTCCTTAGTGAGCACATAAAGGCTGGTTTGTCCCTTTAAACACAGGCACAGCGGGCTCAGTGTGGGGGTGCGTGTTCATAGGTGGTTTGCTATTATTAGTTGATTTTAAAAGAAACAAAACAAAACAAATCAAAGCTGTATTTGTATGGGAGCAGTACAAGGGGGAGCTCTTAGGTGTGTCTGTCCTTCCAGGTACTCCTCCAATTTTTTATGCTCTGCTGCTTCTCCAATACCTGCCCCAAAGGCCCCTTTTGTTCTCTCCAGTGCCAAGAGCTTTCCTAACCCTGATTTCACTCCCAGCCATGGGACTGTAGCTTAGTTAAGAACCTGTGCTGAAGAAAAGCAGCTCCAGAGCCCTGCTGGTTGCACATAAATATGGAATTTGATCATCCTGGACTGACTTCGCAGTACAAATGTTCCTCCAGGCCACAACTCTCCTCCAAATCCCTCCCTTTAATGTTAAGGGAAACAGGTTCCTTTTCCTTCAGCCTCACACCCTGGTTTGTAGAGAGCAGTTCCACATAGGAATTTGGGATAAATCAGGTGTTAAGGGGAAAAAATGGGTGTTAGGGGAAAAAATAAATCACTGCTGCTCTTTCTGAGCAACAAATGTGAGAGTTGGGCATTACCTTCTCCAGCCTTCTCCATCCCTGTACACTCATTTCCACAGGTAATGCCCAAGCAGTGTGAAACTCCACAGCTTTAATCCAGAAAATAGGAAGCAGCATTTCTCTTTATGCTCTTCTTTAGATGGATCTAGATGAGGCATAACTGAAGTATTTGACTTTTTTAGATGAAAGGGCATTTTGCTGTAAATCAGGTAACATTAGAAAAATCAGCCTATTGGGGGTTGATCATGATATTGTAGGAGTGCAGTCATCCTGTGATCAGTTGTCTCTCTGCCCCTATGTCTTGCTAATAAATACAAGAATAACTGCAGGCACCAGTTATTCATCTATTGAAAGAAATGGAAATTTTGCTGGTTGAAATTCACAGATGTTTCATCCTTGAGGATTTATTACTTTTTTCCCTGTCCTCTCTGATAATAACAGCAGAACTAATAAATGTTCTGCAGCTGAAAAAGATGATCTTTGAACACTGCATAAATCTGTTCTAGATAAGCCATTTATCCCAAACTCTGCATATCAAAGGAGAGGAGAACAGCACGTCTCTCACCTCCTGGAATCCCAGAATATTATCGCACCAGGATTTTGCTTCTGTGTGCTAGGCTTTTTGAATAGTCTGTTGAATCCAGACTGGCATGACTTTACAAAATGAGATTTCCACTGCTAGCAGCCTTATAAGCTTGATTATATTAAATAATGTGCAATCATTCTAAGTTCTGAAAAATTACTGATTTATTCTCTTTTTTAAGGAGTAACTGGGTGACCTCTTACAGAGTGTTGGTGAGCAATGACAGCCACGCGTGGACTGCTGTCAGAAACGAATCTGGAGATGTGGTGAGTAGAATTGTCCTGGTTTGGAAAGACCAAACTGGGTGGTGTCTGCCAGGGAAAGCCAGAGCTTCCCTTGGAATGGAGAATGTAAACCTTCTCCCCATCAAATTATTATAATTTTGCAAGTAGGGGCTTTCAGGCAAAGATATCAGAATAGGAATAGCAGTTCTTTACCAGGAATATTAAAAATACAAATGTAGTAGTACAAAAAAAAAAAACCTACCCAAGCAAACNTTTTTTTTTTTCCCAGTTTTTATCCAGGTAGGGACGGTTGGCTCCCCCCAGTGGGTGGAGCATCTCCCAATGGGATGATGTCATTGGTGAGCCTTCATGGCCCATTAACAGAAGATATCCCCCGGCGAGAGAATGGGTCATGGAGGAGATAAGGAACATTGCTCCACCTGGTTTTAACAGCTGGCCCATTAACAGAAGATACTCGCCCCCTTCCACCCTGGAGTTATGAGGAATGGGTTATACAACAGATAAAGAAAACACCTCCCTAACCAGTTTCAACAGATGGGAAATAAAATACATTTTTGGTTACATATTGCAACCCAAGACAAGAATGAAACGTGTTTTTTGAGGAAGAGCAGAGGTGGGAAACCAAGGGCTGGCCACAGGTTGGTCAGTGGTAGCTACTCTCAGTGGTCCCCTTGATTTTAAGAGCAAATCCCAAGGTACAAAATGTCCAGGGGGAACGGGAGCATTGCCATCCTCAAAGAGCAGTTCTGGCCTGAGCCACCTGGACCCGAAAGGCGATTTTACATTTCTGTTACCAAAACCACTGAGAGACAGTTTAAAGCAGTGATGTTGCCATTTCCACTGTGTGTCCTGCCCAGATTTTTGAAGGGAACAGCGAGAAGGAGATCCCAGTGCTGAACATGCTGCCGGTGCCGCTGGTGGCGCGTTACATCCGCATCAACCCCCGCTCCTGGTTCGAGGAGGGCAGCATCTGCATGAGGCTGGAAATCCTGGGGTGCCCCTTGCCAGGTAACGAGGTGTGGGAAATGGATTTGTAGGGGATTCTCAAAGCCTGGCAGAAGGCTCACATAATGCAAAGTGTGCAAACTTGGAGATAAGAAATGCTGACTTAGAAATGCCGTGGAATAGGATGGACGTTGTTGAGAGAGAAATGGAACTGAAAACAAGTTTCAATGAATGGCCTTGCAAATAACACTAGATACTTTGGAGAAATAGAACTGTGAAAGGTACATTGAAAGGACCCACGAAGAGTAATTTTAGATGATTGGCTTTAAGGAATTAACAGCATGGCGTGGCAAAAGCTGATAGGCCAAGAAATGCTTATAATGTATTGTAATTAGGAAATAATTGGCTTCTGATTGTGATAGCGTAAATTATAACACCTGTACTGTCTCACCCTTCACATGAGACTGAAAATGGAATAAAAACTTTTAAAACACCTCTCAGTTGCCCCATGTCTATGTATAAGAAAAAGGTATAATCGAACAATGAGAGCCTTTTTAATTAATGTTGGCATGGCTGCCTGTGTTAATACTCAAACATCTCATTTCCTTTGGATATCCTTTCTTTTGGTACGATATTTATCTTTAGTGAGTAATTTTTTTATGCAAAAAGAAACAGAAATATCTGCCCAAGCCCACGGACAGTATCAGGATAACTTTTGATATGCAACCCACAGTATCTCTAAGTGCCTTCATTAATAAGACAAGATTGCCTGGATGATCTAACAAGATTTTCTTTGTTGTTTGGGCTTAAATGCAGTGCAATAAATCTTCCTGAGTGCACGTGTACAACAGGATTCTGTACTGGGATAGGCACTTGCAGATGTCTCAAGCTTCTAAGGCAAGAAATAACAATTATATAGCCTGATTTTTAATTTTTTTTTCAATATATAGGCCATAGGACTTCCCTGAAATATTTCGAAGGCAAAGCCTGTTGAACTAATGCTTAGCTTGTAGGGAGGAAGGAGGGGCTGTAAGGAATTTCTAGGATATTTCAAGTGTTATTAAATCCAGCATAATCCCTGGTAAATCAGAAGTGAGGGGAAATTGTCCTATGCTGTGCAAGGCCACTTAAAAAAAAAAAATCCAAACCCATTCAATACTGTGAGTTCTGCCAAAGCTGTGATTCTGCCTGGCACATTGTGAATAGTCTTGTGCTGGATTTATGTCTTCATCTTTGGATGTTCATGTATATAAATATCTTTAAAACCCTCTTTTCTCAGATATTTTCTACTCATTCCACACCTCTGTTCTTTTTTGTTGTTGTTGTTGTTTTCTTTGGTCTCAAATTCTGGCACCATGGTATTTTTTTTTTTTAGATGTCTGTGAATAGTGTTTTAAGAAATACTAGAGGCAGAAAAAACCCTGCCTTTCCAGAGCCTTTCATCGTTGCTTTTACTGTTCCTGCCTCTGCTCAGAACTTGCTGATTCCAGTTCCTCTGATGATGTAGGGTCTTCACATGCCAAGCAGACACAGCTTGATTTTTGTCCTTTAGATATTTAAACACTCAGGAGAAAGAAAAAAAAAAAACCCAAAACTGTTTGGGGCATGGAAGGGATAATTCTCTGCCAAAGAGAAGTGTGGGGCAAGCATTGTCATAAAATTTAGTCTGTAGATATGTTATTGTGAAGCACTGAAATTTAGCAGCACACAGACAACTGCTGTCAGTGGGTAAAAAATACATTCTGGACTTGATGGCAGTGACCAAAGGTGCCCTGTGAATTTCCCTGTTTTCAGGAGGGCTCTGATTTCTTTTAGCTGTGGGTTTAGAACACTGCACCTCTGTGGGTTGCTTGTTTCCCATTGTGATGGGCAATTCCACAGACAATGTTTCCCCTCAGAGAGCAGCGATTGATCCCAAATCCCTGTGTGGAGCTTCTCTCTATAAACCAGAGTGTGAGACTGAATGAAAAGGAACTTTTTTCATGATTTTTTACTGGCACACAGGACACACACAGAGGTTTCCTGGGAATAACAGAGATGACACCCAAACTGTTTTTAGGGGCAATTTGTAGGAAAATTCTCATGATCCCTTTCTCTCCCCTAAAACTGCATCTAAACGGGTCATGATTTTTTACTGGCACACAGGACACACACAGAGGTTTCCTGGGAATAACAGAGATGACACCCAAACTGTTTTTAGGGGCAATTTGTAGGAAAATTCTCATGATCCCTTTCTCTCCCCTAAAACTGCATCTAAACGGGAAAAAGCAGAAATGTCAGTATTTGGAAAGGTGATTTTTATTAGGTGCAGCAGCTTTTTACCCTGGATTCTTACTGGCTTTACACCCATCCAGGGCCAAATTCTGCTTGGCAGTGCTGCCATTTGTTACCCTTCAGCTTCACGGGTCCGTGTCAGTGGGTGAAGCTGGGAACTCATCTCCACTTTCAGCACTGTCCTGCTGAGTGCTCTTCCAGCTTTTCACAGATCTTGGATTCACATGGAAACAGCATCAGTGCATCCCCCTGGTAGTCATTTATTGAGTTAATTGCCCGCAGTGGCTGATTCAGTATATTCCTGAAAGAAAATACCAGAATCATTCATTGAGAAACACAATGGGAATGGGGTGTGTTCATTCAAAATGTAATTGGACTGAAGAACTAATAGGTTTTGATAAATGCTGACCCATCTTTTTTAGCTCAGAAAGAGCTGGCCTTTCTTTCTCCTTGCTCATTTTGCTCATCGCACGCGAGGCGCCCGGAACAAAGCTGTTCCTGGGGTTCCAGAGGCCTTTCCACGCACGTTTTCTTCCTGTAGGATGAGACTTTTTTTTTGCTGCTCCCTCTAAGTGGATTCCTCACCCTTTACTGGTGTCATTTTGCTCATTCCAAGTTACATATCGGGATGGTTTGGCCGTGGGAGCAGCAACTTTGACACTGCTGCTCTAACGCTCTGTATTGGATGTGGGACTGGAAATCAAGGACTCTTCTTTGCTGACAGTTTTTTTTTTTCCATAAAAATGACCAATTTTCCTAAATTCACCAAAATCAGGAGGTGGAGCTCTGTTAGTTCACCTCTAGCCTTTCCAAAGCCTGGAGCATAGGGAAATACCCCAGCAACCAAAGGACAGTGGAAGGAAAGAAACCCATTTTTCATAACTCTGAATTTCTTTTCATGTCTTCCAGATTTGTAATTTTAGGGTTTATGCCTTTATTAATCCCTGAATATATTAAACGATTTGCATTCAGTCTGTGCTCTGTATCAGCTTTCCATCAAGCAGGCTCACAAGGGAGGGTAATAAAAGAATAAGGAGAAAGGATAAAAGAAAATTAAAAAACCTGAATAAGATTGATATTCTAGGAGAGACTGTTAACACTGTTGGAATGAGATGGAAATGGTTAAAGGCAGCTAGAACCTGTTCCTGTGAGTAGGGCTCTGTCCATAAAACCTGCTGCATGTGGTAGATGCACTAAATATTGGCTAAATCATGATAAAACACAATTTGGACAACTGGAACAGAGAAGTTACTGCTTCTCTAAGCAGCATTATATAAGATAATTGTAAATTTTATCAGTGAAATGCTTCTATCTTATCCATAACTTACAGTTTTGTTGTATCTTAGGCTAGTTTGGACAAAAAACCTTTTCTAGACTGTTAGAGTAGCTAAAAAAAAATAAAAAAAAGCTGTGTTGTCCAACTGTGTCAGTGCTATCTTTGGGCAGCAGAAGAGATTTGCTGTTTCACCAAGGGAAAGACATTTATCCTTGGAGCAAAGATGCCAGAAAATCCTACCTATAGCAACAATCAGAGCTGCCATGTCTAAATAAGAGGGCAAAAAGAGAACAAAACCCAGAAGCATTTAATTCCCTCTCCACTTTCCAAAAATGCTGGTATTTACAGAGAGGGAGACTGACACACACAATCTTTTGCAATTGCCTCGGAGGGATGGATGTGCTTTCCTTGCCTTCTCTTTCTCAAACCTAAGGAAGGTCAAAACGAAACTGGATGTGATCAAAAGCACCCAGAGATTGGAGAGAGAAAATTAGTTGAGTTCTTCATGCATTTATTTATATTGTGGAACATTCAAGGCAAGAGGCAATTATTTTAATGGAATAAATTTGTGATGAAATTTAATTTTTAATAGTTCTTACATAGGAAACTATCACTGGTACCGTGATTATGCCATTACTTTGAACCCAAGATAAAAAATGAACTTTAACAGCTCTGTAGTGGAGTACTGTGTTTTGCAGAGGCTTCAATCTTATTTTTACTGTTTCTCTCCTAGTGCCTTAGACTTAGTCAAGTCTAGAGTTGTGTTCATTTTTTGATAAAAATGTGATTCTCTGCAAATTCATTATAAATGGTCATGTAAACAGCAGTCCTAAATCCAGCATCTACATCTGAGAATAAAAGGAGAAAAGAATCAGTTTATAGTTGAAAAATAGGATTTCATTGCTGATTTCATGTGTGATGTTAATGCTCATGAGGCTGCCATGAAATAGATCATGTGGAAAAAAAAAAACCTTAGGATCACCTGATGTGGCTGCCAGCGGATTTATTTCAAGATTACACATGTGCTGTCTGTTCGATGTTCAATTTAGTGAAAACAAGTCAAATTCACTTAAATTACACAGAAATTAAAAAAAATAACCGAGTCATTTGTGAAATAGCATATTGGGGTTTTTGAGGCAGTCTAAAGGATTTAAACTGGATTTAAAGAATATTGTTTTTATCAAAAACTTCTCGAAATCCCTTGGATTGCCTTCATCATGCCCTACATTTGGAGCACCACATCTGAGGAGCTGAAACCCGCTGGAAGGATCATCAGGGCTCCACTGGCTGAGGTGCTGTGGAGCTGTAATAAGTGAAAATCTTTTTTTTTTTCATCAACTGCTGAGCAGTTGGTCCTTTCTGTTACTTTTTATGGGCAGTTTTCAGAGCCCTCATGCTGCAGTGTAGTTGGGAATTGATCCACTTGGAGTTCTGGGGTCCCCAGCATTGGAAAGACGTGGAGCTGTTGGAGAAAATCCAGAGGAGGCCTCAGAGATGATCAGAGGGATGGAGCAGCCACGCTGTGAGGAAAAGCTGAGAAAACTGGGATTGTTGAGCCTGGAGAGGAGAAGGTGTTGGGGTGATGTAATTGTGGCCTTGCAGTGCGTGAAGGAAGCTACAAAAAAGATGGAGAGAGACTTTGGACAAGGGCCTGGAGAGCCAGGACACAGGGAATGGCTTCCACTGCCAGAGGGCAGGGCTGGGTGGGATTTTGGGCAGGAATTGTTCCCTGGGAGGGTGGGCAGGCCCTGGCACAGGGTGCCCAGAGCAGCTGTGGCTGCCCCTGGATCCCTGGCAGTGCCCAAGGCCAGGCTGGACATTGGGGGTGGAGCAGCCTGGGACAGTGGGAGGTGTCCCTGCCATGGCAGGGGTGACACTGGATGGGATTTAAAGTCCCTTCCAACCCAAACTATTCTGTGGCCCTATGAATCCATGATTTAACGGCTTTATCCACTTGTCCGTCTTCACAAAGAATAGAAGGATGAAGGGAACAAGGTTCCTCTGCCAGCAAACTTCATTAACTCTACTGCAAAGGTAGATTGGTGGTAGAAAAAGCTGATATATCCCTCTGTATAAATGTGAGCANCAAACTTCATTAACTCTACTGCAAAGGTAGATTGGTGGTAGAAAAAGCTGATATATCCCTCTGTATAAATGCGCCACAGTTTTGCAGGATCTTTTCTGCTTGGAAGAAAGAGAGACATTATCCAGAATTTCTGTGAATAAATCAATGTGTTTCTATTATAACTCTTCTGTGGCTCGAGTTCCTCAGTCTCTTATTCTCGGTTTTATTAAAAAAAAATAATTTTTGCCAAAGTGACCCATCCAGCTGTGTGCAAGCCTTGTTTGCCTTTGCACATTTTAGCTTTTAATGTTCTAATCTGTATTCCTGCTGCAGCAGAAATCCAGAGATCCGAGCAAGCTGCAGCAGAGCCTGGCAAAGTGTGAGTGTTAATTCCCCAGGGAGCTGTCAAATTGAGCTCTGTTGTTGAGGAAGGGCCAGAGATACAATCATTCTCACTGCACAATTTTTTTAAGTTTCCACCAACTCTACAGCATTCAGAGTCATTCCCATGATATTAGTGTTTGATGTATGGAAAAAGAGCCAGGCTTTGAAAGGAATGGGATTAAAGTATCAGGGGAAAAAATCGGTTGCTGTATATTTTGGCTCATGGTGATGCAGAAAACCCTCAACATCCTGGCAGTTTTATGATGTTTATTTTTATATTTTTACAACGTGGGGATATTTTTTCAATTATGAAGATATTCTGTGGGGCATTATACACATTGTCTCTTTTAAGTAGTAGTGGGGTTTTTTTTTTCTGATTTCCATTTTTTATCCATCAGTATATTAATGAGTAATTTTTACAAATTAACATAGGTTTTGATAAGATAAGACTTTTTTGGACNTAGTAGTGGGGTTTTTTTTTTCTGATTTCCATTTTTTATCCATCGGTATATTAATGAGTAATTTCTACAAATTAACATGAGCTTTGATGAGACAAGATTTTTTTTGGATATTTTTCAGTCATATTTGTAGAGCAGCTTTCAATTGACCTTCCAGCATCTCTGCTGTAGATTAGGAAATGGAAGTGGAGACAAGGATGGGTCATGTTACTGTGAAGCTTAATGGAACTCGCATGTTTCATTTCATAAATAACTTAAATAGTGCGAAAGACCCCAAAAATGTTAGAATTTTATGGGAATATTTTGCGGTTTTAATGCCAGAAATATGAAACTTTTATATGTTATAAAGTTATTTTGCAGTGTTGTGAGTTTTCCATAATTTCATTAAGGATTTGTTGCTGTGGGATGGTAACTACATATTTTTGCTACTCAGAATTGTTCTTTTTCCCCCCCAAAAAAGTCACAGCTGACAGGTGATATTGTTTAAAACCATTTTTTTTTCTCTCTAGAGACAATGTCTTTTTGTGTTGCAATAAGACAGGATGATACTTAGACTTTTTCATATTTCTCTTTTCCCCCCAGTAATTTTAAACCAATGAAGATGATTTTATGTGAAGGGAAGCAATTTTTCATTGAAGCCTGACAGCCACTGGCTTGACAAATGATTACTCAAAATTCCAGACATCCCAGATGTGGCAAGTTAAGGAATGTGTCTGATGTTTTCCAAATAGACTTGTTTGTCTCTGAAAATAAATCATAGCAGATTAGGCTAGGAGCACATTTATCAGCAACTTCAAAGCTGAGCCATAACAGTCTTGGCCTGTTTGTTGTATTTTTTTTCCAGGTGAAGGGCCTGGAATGTCAAGGAGACAAAAGATTTTTTTCTAACCACACACTCTCTTTTGATACTTCAAAACGAACAAACTATAAATAACATCCATAAATAAGCGAGTATGTAAATTTTTAAGTAACAAACACCTCTGACTTCCACAGGAACTCTTCAGGAAGATAATTGGGAATGTTTAATGTGCACAGTTATTCCTTTCTGTATTTTGCAAGCAGTGCATAGACTTGGAAAATGCTCATCAGGAAAACTAAAATTCCTTGCAATAGTAAATTAATCAAGTGGACACAAAACATTTACTGTGGCTTTTTCCTCTAATTTGATTTTTCTTCCACTCTTTTATCTTGCATCTGACTCATCATTTCCCAATGACTTTTCCCCTCCTCTGCAGCCTAAGGCTGCCCTTCTGCTTTTCTGTTGAAGTTTAGTTTTTTGTGCAGAGGAGCTGTCTGGAAAGCTGATGCCTCCCTGCTTTTGTTTGGATCTGTATGAATCGATTTGTGCAGTGATTAGAAATATTTAAAATTAGTTGTTTCTCGGAGTTTTGCTTTTGAAAACGTGTTTTAAGTACACACAGGATGGTGGAATGCAGATTTCCACGTTCCTTACATGCATTGTGCCAAAACACCTCTGTATGTGAAATTCCTAAAACTCTTGTATTTCTTTTCTCAGACCCAAACAATTATTACCACAGAAGAAATGAAATGACAACCACTGATAATCTGGACTTTAAGCATCACAACTACAAGGAGATGAGGCAGGTAGGCAAAGAGGCTGGTGTGTGATGGAGGGTGGGTGGGTCCAGGCTTTTCAGCCCTGGGGAATCTGGATTCCATCTCTTCAAAATATTGTTGAACTCTGTCTACAGTATGTTTTTAAAATATTTTCTATGTTTAATCTAATAAAAGAAGCAGTCCAATAAAGTCCCAAAGTCTCAATTTGTACTAATCTGAAAAAAGAAATAATATTATTTCTTTATAATATTATAATAATAAATTCATAATAATAAACTAACCTGAAAGAGGTGACACTGTGTGACAGAGGAAGTATTTTCATATAATGTGCCACTCTTTTTCTTCCATATTTATTTGACATAGAGGTTTCTCCTTCTAGATTTGACTCTGATTTAGCCATCAGTTTTCTCATATATTTCAGTGGGTTTGGATAATCAGAATAAATTCTAGAGTCCAATTCCATATTCACAGTTGTGAAAATCAGCAAAAATTCACCAGAAAAAAACCACCTCTGTTAGTATAATTTTAAATCTACCAGCCTTGTTAATCTTGTTCCTTTAACTTCAAACAGCCAGCCTTGTTCTTGGCTTTGTTATTGTTTTTAATCTTGCTTCATATCACCACAGACACAAGTGTGGGTTGTCCTGAAGAAATATTTCTGCCCACTTTCTCTTCAAATATAAAGATAATATGTTTGGACTTGATGTGTGTGATTCACTTGCTGTGTGCTGGATTTTCAGTGTATTTATACTGCATGAATCACCACTGGGTTTTATTGAGCAATTGTGTACTGAGTCACACGTTTATTTTGGTGGAGATTTCATGGCCTATATTTCTTAGCACAAAGATTAGACGAGTAGGAACTCAATTGGCATAATTACTGTCAGGAACAATAAAATAAAATGTATTTATGTTGTCATTGCAGAAAGGCAGGTTGGTCAGGTTAGAAATATCTTGGGGAAAAAAACCCACAGCTTTAAACCAGAAGGTTTTTGCACTCTTCATCCAAATGGAAAATCTGTGACTGTGGTTGGGAATTGTGAGCTGTGTGCTCTCCCAATTTCTGCTTTCTTCTGTGTCAAAACAGTTAATTTTTCAGAGGTCATTGGATTTTAATTGCTGGTGGGCAGCATATTGTGGGTTGCATTGCAACAAGTCTTACATTCCCAAAACTGTTCTTAAAACTTCAGCGCAAAATGGAATAATAAAAAAACCTGCCAGGGTCAACTTCTTATTAAAAACCAACAAACAAACACAACAATCAAAAGCATCCCCAACCCCCAAATATTGTCATTTTTCATTGCTGCTTCACCACCAACCATCTTAGAAAAATGCTGTTCTTTGAGGTGATTTATTATCAGCACTGAAGGAGGAGGAGATGTTGTTCCTGGGCCATGTTTTGGAAGCATTGCATTACATTTCAATAAGTCAAGTATTTGTGAGAGGGAGGGATCTTCTCAGTGTCAGGTACTTTTAATACAACTCTCTGCTTAGGAAGATGAAATTTACAGCTCCAGTTGTCTCCTTGTAAAAGAACATTCAATATTCTTCTTCCAGTTAATGGGAACACTCACTGTATCTTGTGTGTAGGATTGTTCTACAGCCCAAAATATTTATTATATGTTCATTTCTATTTATGTATTTGTATATATTCATGTGGTACAGGAAGCTGTTACACCTTTGATGTGGGTATTTGAGTACAACCTTGTCTTTGAGACAACAAACCCAGATCATAGGTGAAATATTGTGCCACTTGTAGGAGCTCAAATATGAAATATGTTCATTGTCAGCATTGTATTTCCATTAATTCCAATGCATTACATGTTACCAAAAGAGTCACAGTAAATGTTACTGCAAAGTCTCTAGTGCAGGAAAAGTTCTTTGACTCAGAAAATAATCACATGTTTGCAATTAAAGAGATGATGGGGAATTTACTGAGGCCAATACAAATATTTCCACTGAATGTAATATACTTTGAATTTGGTTCTGGGCATTTTTCTCACTATTAATGAGCATTTCCATACTTCCAACCACTTTTTAAAATTGATGTTCCTGGTATCCTGCGAGCACTGCAGTGCCAGGCACGTCAGGAAAGCTTCTGCACATGGAAGTTTCAGAGTCAGAAGTTTTTCTGCTGGGTTTCAGAGGCAGCTCTGAGACACCAGGCTCACATTCCCTATTTCTCAGGTAGGAAAGCCTCATGGATGCAGGGAAACATCAGCCAGCTCTGTTTCCTTCAATTTGAAGAGGGTGTGAGGAGAGAAATTAGTAAACACAGGTCTGAGTCAGCAACATTATTTATACAGAATGGTTTTAGCCTTTAGCTAAATTAGAACTGCTTTTAATGAAATATCTCTGCTTGCTGGCAGAGTGGAAAAATTTAATATTTCTATTGGAGAAGATGTGGCAACCTGCAAAATAAATGCATTTCTGTGCATTGACACCCTGGGTCACCTCAAGTCCCTTACCTATAGTACCTCACAGAGTGTGGTTGTTTTAATTAGTCTCCATTATTTTAATTACTCTCCATGGCATAATGTTTTAAAAATGAAATAGCAGAGCTGTAAATGAATGAACTAAACATAAAGCTTTTACAACTAAGAAGTAATCAGAGAAGCAAATGAAGAGTTTGTGCCACATCCAATTTAGAATGCACCAATACATAGTGGATCTATTTTGATTCTGCATTGTCTGAATATGTTTGGTTTTTTTTCTTTTTTTTTTTTTTGTTGGCAGTTGATGAAGACTGTGAATAAAATGTGCCCAAATATCACAAGAATTTACAATATTGGAAAAAGCAACCAAGGACTGAAGCTGTACGCTGTCGAGATTTCTGACAACCCAGGAGAACACGAAGTTGGTTAGGATTTTAATCTTAACTAAATCTGTTGAAGGGGTGTTGGGATTTGGCTTTTTTCCCCCTCCTCTTTCTCTGTATCTGCACTAATTATCACTGATGGAATTATATTCATGGCAGCAAAGGTTTCAAATGTATGTGGGAGGAACCTCAGTGCTGTATTTCTAAATTGGGAAGGAGAGGGTGAGCACAAATAGAGGATGTTTTGAATGTGGGATCGAATTCTTTAATGATCATTCTTCACAGTAATAAAATAAAAGTGAATTTTAATACTGGGGGATGGATTTTTAGTAGTGAGATTGATGTAGCTATGGGTAGAAATCTACCTTTTTTATGTGGGGTGAATGGTGAATTGCAAGCAGGGACAAGTCAAATCTCCAGGCAGTTTTTCACTCATGAGGTCAGTGGTTCAATTTCCTACCATGATATAATTTTTCAACATAGAAACTCGTTCAGCCTTTGGTCCTTCTCACTGTGATAGGGCCTAAGACAGCTGTTGGAATAAAGAAATTTTGTGCTTTGGTGTATCCATGAATACCCTGATAACGTGCTTAGATTAGTTGCTAGGAAAATTCTTTTTTGGCTAAGTATTTTTCATGTGACTTTTAGACCTTCAAAACTGTTAAAATCTATCTCTAGCATGCTGAAGTGGTATAATTATAGATATATTTAATCAAAGATGGGTTTTAGAGGTTTTACACAGTGGCTTTAGATATCACTAATACATAAGCCTGTTCTAAAATAGCAACAGAAAGCAATTTATTTCTCCAAAGGGACATTTCCACCTCTCATCTGTGCAGCTGAGACTTTTCTCCAACTCTCCTGAAGTGAAATGTTGCTGATCCACATCGATGCCATTTGGTAGAGATTTGGTTTGCTGCTCTGACTACAACTCCTCCGTGTTCTCTTCCCACAGGGGAGCCAGAATTCCACTACATTGCAGGAGCTCATGGGAATGAAGTGCTCGGACGAGAGCTGATCCTTCTGCTCATGCAGTTCATGTGCCAGGAATACCTGGCTGGGAACCCACGCATTGTGCACCTCATCCAGGACACGAGGATCCACCTGCTGCCCTCAGTGAACCCCGATGGATATGACAAGGCCTACAAAGCGGTAATTAGGATCATGAACACATCAAGGAGTTCTTTTCTTTCCAGTAAACGAATCAAAAACGCTCCTCTCGTCATTATTTTCTTCAAAGATCACGTTTCACAAGCGACTGAAATTTAAAAATGGAAAGATGGGCACATCAAAGTAAACACAAACCATCTTGGGAAAAAGCTGAAAGAGACAGTGTTTGATGTGATGTTGGCTAGCAGGAAAATGTACATGGAAAGGAGGGTCACAAAGGCTGCCAGAACAAACCATCCCGAGGTGTACAGAGCCATGGGAACACCATTATGGAAAACGGAAAATTCATGCAGTCTGTTTCTCACGAGAAACCAAGCTCAGCACGTGAAAATTTGCATTCCTCCGCAGCTGAAATGTAATAGAGTGCCTTTAAGGAGAGCACAATGTGTTGGGCATCGTAATAATTCAGTCTGGATGAGGACAGACAACCAGGAAAAATTGTAGGGGCTGGTCAAATGCACTGGAAAAATATTCCAGAGCAGTCTGCAGAAGAAAGTCAAAATCATAGTCATGGGAAGAAATGTGTGCTGTCTCCATTGAGTAATATATTTTGGCTAGCCTCAAGTAAATTTTCATGGGTTTTCCTTCACCTCATTCAAGATTTCATACAAAAATTTTTAAAAAGCGCCAATTATTTAATTTAGTTAATTAAATAATTAATCTTCCATTTCTGTGTATAGAATTACCTCTGGCACATTCCCAAACATTCTGCAGGGGCTCACAGGTTGTCGTATTCTGAATGAATGTTAATTTTTATTTTCTTTCTTCTTTTTTTTTTTAATCTAAGGGTTCAGAACTGGGGGGCTGGTCTTTAGGACGATGGACTCAGGACGGCATTGACATCAACAATAACTTCCCTGACTTAAACTCTCTGCTCTGGGAGTCAGAAGATCAGAAGAAGAGTAAAAGAAAAGTTCCGAACCATCACATCCCGATCCCTGACTGGTACCTGTCCGAAAATGCCACTGTGAGTAAGGCCAGGAGAGGGGACACAAAGGCTGGGATGTGCTGAGGGAGTTTACATTTCTCACTAAATGAATAACCCAGGAGTGAAGCTCCACACCTGATCTAAGTCAATAATTCCCTTTATGTCAGTGGAAATAAAAATGCACCATGAAAGGACCTTTCCCCCTGCCCAGGATTTAGAGGCAGGTCTTGAGGAAAAAACTGTTTCCTAGAGGATTTTCTTTTTTCTCAGCTACTGCAAGAACCTGGAGGACTCAGTACCCAAATTTTAGGCAGCCAGGTAGACAAGGAGAAGCACAGCACGAGCTTGGCCATGTGGATCAGGCTTCTCCCAAGTTCTGTGCTGTAAATGAGCTCTTTGAAAACTCACTCACAGATTTGTCCTGGGATTTTCTTGCTTGCTCTTACTTGAAATATATTCTTATCTTAATAAACACAGCAGTAGATCAGGCATATGCAAACCCAGTGCTGAGGCTTATGTTAAAATCATTTATTGGATCGTAGTGCCAGAAATTTTACTTATTTTGGCCTGACCTTTAAAATATAATGGCACCTATTAATAGCAGCTTCACTGTGGCAGTTTTTAGTGCTTCAGAATCGCACAATCATGGAATAGTTACAGTTTAAAAAAGGGGCCCCTGGAGATCAGCCCAACCCCCTGCCAAGGCAGGGTCACCTGGAGCAGGTGACACAGGAACACATCAGTGGGGTTTGGAATGTTTCCAGGGAGGGAGACTCCACGACCTCCCTGTGCAGCTGTTCCAGAGCTCTGGCACCTGCATGGAAAAGTTCAGTCTCATGCTGAGGTGAAACTTCCTGTGTTTTAATTTATTTCTACCTTTAAATTCCCTTATTTTGGAAACAAACAAGGGGGAGCAGTGTCACCATCTGACACCTCTGTCAGTTCCTGCTCTTGGCCTCACTCAACACAGATGTTCCTTCTCCATAAATTACTGACAGGAAGGTTTTGTTACTTCTTGAGGGATGTCTGTGACCTCTCAAGGATGGCTAACAAGCACCATAATTTAAAGAAGGCCTCCTTGCCCACACCCCTTCTGCTGGCTCCTCACGCTCAGGAACTCCTGGGCCTGGGTCTCCCTTTGGAACAGCATTATGTTATTGTAGGACACAAAAGAAAGAGATACTCTATTTCAGAAGGCGAAGAGTATAGAAAAAAGGCTTTATTGTCTAATTCTTACTGCCTTTTATAAGGTGTTTTGATATAGACTTAACATGATTGGTGAGTAGGAATGACGCCTCTCTAATCCCCTTGGTTAAACTGGAGAAACAGCAAAACACCACCTGGAGAAAGATTGTTTTGAGAAAGGATAGTTGTTTGCTAAGATTGTTTTGAGAAGAAGCTTTCTTGAGAAATCTTCCCTTGGGAAAAAAGTTAGCAGTTTAGCTAGCAGGCTAAAATCTCTCAGACCCAGAAATACCAGGCCCACAGCATTATCTGATTTCCAGGCTGAAGCAGAGCTGCCGTTACTTTTTCCCCCAGGTGGCGGTGGAGACGCGAGCAATCATCGCCTGGATGGAAAAAATCCCTTTCGTGCTGGGTGGCAACTTGCAGGGGGGAGAGCTGGTGGTGGCTTATCCCTACGACATGGTGAGATCCATGTGGAAAACCCAGGATTACACGCCCACCCCGGACGACCACGTGTTCCGCTGGCTGGCCTATTCCTACGCCTCCACGCACCGGCTGATGACGGATGCCAGGAGGAGAGCCTGCCACACTGAGGACTTCCAGAAGGAGGATGGCACTGTGAACGGAGCCTCCTGGCACACCGTGGCTGGAAGTAAGTGGTAGAAATGATGCCTGAAGTTTTAGCTTTCGTATTTTCCGCGTATTCGTATTTTCTGTGCTGCATTAGTAGGTAACTTGTGGAGACCCAGGGGCAGCCAGGGAGATGTGGGAGTTGGCCTGACTGAGGAGCAGGGTCAGCAGGACTTCACCCCTGGTGAACCAGGCCTTGGCTTCAAGCCCTGAGAAACATTCATCTGACACAGGGCAAGCCTGAGATCTCCCAAGATCCTTTGGAGTTATTATGTTAACTAGTCCAGGTTCTTCTCCTCTATTGGTTAATGGTGTTCCATATATGGTATTGTTTTTACATTGATCCACCCCCGAGACCACACATTGTTACTTCTCCCTTGTTTCTGGTCTTTGGAGTTTGTCCCTATACTGTGTTCAGCTTCTGGGCATTGTCCCATTGTTTTTATTTCTCATTAAATTAATTTTTTTTTGGCGGCACTCCATCATTCCTGCTCCTTTTTTCTTACTTTGTGCCACATTCACCCTGAAGTCAGGAGACTCAAAAATTTGTTGCACCCACTCCCACTGCAACAATAACTCTGAACTTCATAGAAAGCGTTAGCAAGTTCTCCTCACAGCTCAGTCAGACAAAACAATCCTTTCCCAGCCCCAGAACCAAGGACACCATTGCAGCTTCAGGCCCAAAAGGTGCAAACAGCAGAGAATTGAGGAAAGCAAGCTGGGAGGATGGGACTTCATAACCTGAAGCTGTAATTGGACAATTAACCCCAATATGTAAATGGACCAAAGCTTATGTTTATTTTATGTAAATGGACCAAAACTTATTTTCACACTTTGTTTGGTCCAAACAAAGTGTGAAAACTCGTGACCAGGCATCCATCTTGGGTGGGCTCTTGTACTGCCCAAGGTCTGTCCTTTGAAGGCCTTTTAATAAATACCTACTTAATTCCTTTAACACTGTCTAGCCTCTGTTCTAGGTAGCCTCTCAAGGCATCAGAGACTCTAATTAGTGTTATCTTGCTAATTAAGGTAAAGCTATCCCTGCCTGGTGCATGTTGCAGCAGCAGTGGTGGTAAAATGTGTCTTCTAAGAGGAATATTTCCAGGTACTGGTACTGTTGTTAATAGGTGGTGACTGCTTCTTTTACAACCGAGTTTTCCAAAAATGCACATGCAGAACATTGGCTTTAAGAACTCTGTGCACTCAAGAAAGTTTGCCAGGAAGAAACCAACCCAGTCCAAACCCCCACACGAGGTGACAAGAAAAAAACTGCTGCCAAGCACTGTAATCGGTGTCAGAGCTGAAGCAGTGGCTCCAGGGAGAGATTCCAGTGGCTCTCAGATAAGGAAATCCTGATTTCAGCCTCCTGCTGACTGAACTCAGCCTCAGATCAGCCCCCACTCACATTCACTCAGAGCTGTAATGAAATGCCATAAAAAGCTACTGTTTGCCTGCTACCGTCCTATTTATAAAACACCTGGATGTCCTTGCACTTAAATTTTGCATGGGCTCTGCAGGCATTCCTGCTGCCAGGATAAATCACAGCCTGGATCAATCTCCACACACCCAGGCCTGTTAAGGAGCACAGAGGGGAAGCCATAGCCTGTGGTGTGGCCAAAACCTGGATTTCCAGGAAAGCCCAATTAGAAGTCCATTTTTAACAGCATTAGGCACGTTTGCCTCTCTGGATGTGCACTTGGGGCGGGCTGGGAATCAGACACTCTGCTGATTCATCACAGTTCTGCTCAAAATTCCTGTGTTTTTCTAAGTGCATCAGCCAAACAACATATTCCCTGAAATTAGGAAATGGCACAGGCATCTGCCACCAGTGGGCTGACAACAGGAACAGCACTAACAGCAAGCAGATGCAGGCCAGTGTCTCTGAAATCCAGGTTTGGCTGAATCTGGTTTGTGTTTGGAACTTGCAGGTACTTCTACTGCATAAACATTTCAGGATTTTGGACGTGGCTTTTAGGGTTTTATGTTGGCCCATGTGGAGTTAGTGCTGGCCAGCCTTTAAAGGCTACAGTTGAGAACTAGATTTTCAAATATTTTTCCAGGAGGTTAAAAAGCGTTGGGTGAACCTGGAGGGAAACCTTGAACTCTTAGGTCTGACAGGACATTCCCGTGCATTTCTGCGAATTATGAAGCATACTCTGAGAGCTAACTTGGCCACTTAATTGTCTAATTTATGAATTTAATTTTCCTAAGTGCAGCAAGAAACATCATTATGAATCGATCCAGAAAAGATGACTTTGGTCTTGTCACTAGCAGCTGTCACACTATATAAAGTTGGACAATATAGATGCTGAATATTACCCTGATTTCTTAGGACCAATTACATTTTGGATTTGTTTCATCTGGTTTGTTTTATTTCTTGATGATGTTTTAATTATGATTTATGTCCTGCTCTGTTACATTATGGTAAGACCTCCAACAAAGTGCTTGCAGCAGCTCTCCCACCCATCATCCTTTTGTGTGGGTGGCATCTCCTCATTGTACCACGCTTGGAACTGCCTGTCCCCTCTCTCCTCATCCATCTGCTTCCTTGCAGTGGTCCTGCTCAGAAACTTCTCACTGCTCATGCCATGGGAAAATTTAGAGGGGATTTTTCTAATTTCACTTCAGCCCCCAGAGAAGCATGTGCACCACAGATACTCAACACCTCCTCATGTCTTTAAAACCCAGCCATGATATTTCCTGCTCATTGTTTTGACTGCAGTGAATGCAAGTTCTTCAGCAATTTTACCTATAAAGTTTCTGCACTGAGTGAACTGCACAGAGGCAAAAAAAGAGATTGATTTAATTTTATTTCCTGTGTTTTTGAGGTTGGATTTGCATGTTCAGGCACTAGGAATGAGTCGCTCTTGGCAACGCAAAGCCATTTTCTTAAATACATGTATTAAAACTGAGCAATTACTGTGTATGGCAAAACATTTCACAGCAGATTAATCAGGATGTTATACAGTATGTGAGGGGAAAATAATTGTGACTGTTTCTCAAGTGGAGGGGAAGCACATTTATGCAGAGTAGCATATGCCACTGGCTGATGTTTAGGTTTTCCCCATCAACAGAAGTGAAAAGTTTAACATCTGTATTATATAAGCCTCCTGCTCTACTTCCAGAAGGCACTGAGGGCTCATTAAATACTTGACTACTGCTCTGTGGTAATTGGGCAGGAACAGGGATTTTGGTTTAACTCTTCTTGGTCAGAAGCACTCGTTGATTGCAACCCCTGCTAATCTTTGCCATTTAAACCATAACAATTAATGATCGTTAACAAACATATTTTAAAATATTGTCTTATTAGAAGTGCAGGTGGAACAAGAAATGAAGCTCACAGAATTCCTTCCTCTAGTGTTCATTTTCTGTATCTCATTATCTGTGTGAGAGTGGAGAACTAATAAGCAGGGAAAACAATGGTGAGAAACAGGAGAGAAACCTGGAGAATGGCAATGTAGGAGCTCTGTATGTAAAGACATTTACGTACAGACAGGAGGACAGTCCTCAGTGCTCCAGACCTCTGCAAAGGTTACAGTGGTCTCTGTCATGCAGAATTAAACTGCAGCTCCTCAGATATTGGAAGCACTGAGCTTGATTAGGACACATTTCTGATGGAAATCCCTGTTGCAGAGCACCAGTGCAGCTCCCAGCCCCTGATGGGGGAAGAGAGACCCTTTCATTTCCTACAAACACCATATGTAACATAAAATAATTATTGCTACCTCGATTTTTCTGGCTCTTCTATCAGTAAGATTACTCAGGGAGGAGAGCAGACTGAGGAACTGTTTCACCAACTGCTCTGATAAATCACTTTTACATAACAACCCCTGTGAGCACATTGCTCTGTGCCCTGGCATTCAGGGTTCTATCAGCTGCACCTCCCTGCCACCCAACACAGACAATTCCATTTCTACCCAAGGCATTCATAAGGGAGAGCTGCTCTGTGGGCAATGTCCAGGATTAGGGATGCTAAATGCTTTCTTAAAAACACAGATTTTTGTCACAGAGAGAGACCTTTCTCCTGGTGTGTCCCCATCTTCTCCGTCAGTAGAATCCCAGAATGGTTTGGGTTGGAAGGGACTGTAATGCCCATCGAGTTCCACCTCTGCTTGGAGCAACTTTCCACTATCCCAGGTTGTTCCAAGCCCTGTCCAACCTGGCACTGAGTGCTCTGGTGCTTTGTTACAGAACATTTGGTGTTTCTAAAACCTTTTTGCCCTTCCCATTCTGCAGGCTAAGCCGGTGTGCTGGTTTGAAAGCAAAACCTATGAAAGACTCCAAGTCAGAAACACAACTTAATAAGAAGAAAAGAAAATAAATAAAAGAAAGTGAAATAAAATCAAAGTAATAGTACAAAAAAACCACTGACAGAGTCAGAATACAACCTGACACCCTGTTAGGGTGGTAGTAGCAGTCCAGATGAGATGGTCTTGTCAAAGCAGTGATTCCTGTAGAAACATTTGGTAGCGCTTGTCTGCTCTGGGAGTCCAGTGGATAAAAGCTGCCTGTGCTGTCCCAAACCCTGGATTATATCCAGGTGGGAATGCTTGGCTCCTCCCCCTGGGCGGAGCATCTCACAATGGGCTGATCTCATTCTATGAGCCCTGCAGTGGGTCCTTGATGGCCCATTAAACAGAGATAACTCCCAGAGGGAGTTATCTATGAGTCATGTGGCAAGGCATTGTTAGGCTCGTTAACAGAAGATAAGGAAAACACTGCCTCACCTTGGCTCCAAGGGCTCATGGGGATAGAATACATACCTTGGGCACAATTTTACATTGTAACCTAGGACAGCCAGCTGGATGAATACCCAACTTGTATTCATAGAAGTTACGTTAATTTGCGTAAAGCCTCAGATCTGATCAACAGATTAAAAAGGATATGAAGTTGTTCCCTTTTTCCCCAATATTGACAGGCATCAATGACTTCAGCTACCTGCACACGAACTGCTTTGAGCTCTCCATCTATGTTGGCTGTGACAAGTACCCCCACGAGAGCGAGCTGCCCGAGGAGTGGGAGAACAACCGCGAGTCCCTGATTGTTTTCATGGAGCAGGTATTCACCAGGAGTGTGGCTCCTTTCACACCGAGAGATTACAATTCCTACATTTTTTTCTTGCATGACTAATTATGTGGTCATTGCTGGTTTTGACAGACATATCACTTCAGCCAGGCTGGTTTGACTTCAGGGGATAAAATAATGAAGCTTCTGAAAATTTGATGATGGGTGCTGAGCTTGTGCTGGAAAGGGCTGCTAGAAAAAGACCCCAATATTGTGTCTGTTGCTTCATCTGTTCTTTTTATCTATGCCTTGAGTTTGATGCCTCAGGAATCCTAACAAAATTCACAAACTGATTCACAATTTAATGCCTGAAGGGCTGCTACAGGGTTAATAATGATATTCCACAATGTTGTGAGCCATAAAGTCGGAATATAAAAGTGCAATTCACTTATGGAATTAATGATTCATTGTAAGTTCCTAGGAATACTGCTGTTCATTGCTGTGCAATGTTTACTTGCCTTTTTTTATTCTCTTCACAGGTCCATCGTGGCATCAAAGGTATTGTGAAAGATGTGCATGGAAAGGGAATCCCAAATGCTGTTATTTCAGTGGAAGGTGTTAACCATGACATTCGCACAGGTAAGAAAAAAAACCCCAACAAAACAATAAAAATACAAAACATCAGTGCAAAAGAACAGATTTGTGGTTTACAAACAAACCCACTAAACCATGTTCCTAAGTACCACATCCACATGTGTTTTGAATGCTAATTTTATGTATTTTTATCTCTTTATTGGTGCTCTGTGTTCTTCATTTGCTGCCACTTCCGTGTACTTTGCCACTGAGGCACAGAGTGACAAATCTGGACACAGAAACTGATTTCAGGCTATGGAACATCACAGAGCTTTGTGATTTCCAAATCTTTAATGTTTGCAACAAGAGGTGATCTGAGCCAGTAATGAATCTTGGAATATCTAACTTAGTTTATGATTAATTTCAGTGCTACTGTGTCTCCATTGTAAAAGAAAGCATTGAATGACAGATACTTAATTAGGCAATAATGATTCTGCCTTAAATATTTCAAAATGGGACCACTGGGAAATGACAGTGGGAACTAAAGCAATCAGCTGTTTTTTCTTGTCTTGGAAGCTTTGGCAGTGCTGAAAGTCTGCCATAGAGTGTGGGTTGTATTACTCTGTTAACAAAATTAATGTATTGCTCTGAGTTAATGCAATATGTGATTAATCTCCAGCTCTCTGTTCTCTGGATTGTCATGTGGAAAAAAAAATAAAGTGCAATAAATGTGCAAGATCCCAAAATCCACCTTGTAACACTCAGGGAACCTTGCAGCTATTTACATCTTGACTTATTGCTGAGCCTCTATGGCTTGAGGCCATCTGCACTTGTTAGTAAAAATAAAAGTACTTATTTCATTCCCTTTAATTTTTTCTTTTTAATGAGACGTTTAAGCTCGCGCTCAGGAATCACTGTGGAGATGGGAACATAAAAGTTCTATCTTGTTTCATATTATCCAGGTAACAATACACGTCTCATTAGCCCCTGAAACTACAGGATTTATGCTGGAGCCAAAAAGCTAAAATGATATGTATAACTCCAGAGAAAGAAGGCAAATTGTCAGCAGTCTTCTTTCATTTACACCTTTTAAAATGAAAAATGTGTCCATTTAAACCTCTGAGTTGCTTTGATGTAAAAATAGGCCAAGCAGGAGAAGAATTATGGCCGCTATCTCTATTCACATAAGTTTTGTTTCCAGTGAGCTGAGATCTGCTGTTTCCCTGATACATTAACGTGGTCAGCTGCCCCGTGGAGCCAGACAAAAGTTGCCTGTAAAAGCCCTCTAATAACATTTAAAGGTTGGAGAAAATTCCTTTCCTTCTTCCTGTGGACTGAAATAAAAGCCCATTGGCTTGGCTTTCTCCTGGATACAATATCCCTGATGGAAGGAGAGGGATGCTGGCATTCAGCTAACCCCATTAATGGGCTAATTGGAGGCATTGATTCCAAGAGCAAGAACTTTGTGGGAAATTATTCCATCTTCCCTCCATGCAGATGTAGCTATTGATAAGTCTGGGTGATTCCATGTTGTTACAGTCAGATATGGGCCGGACTCTATGAGGAAACCTCTGGAAAGAGGGTTCAGTTGGGTGAACAAGTGCACCTTTCCCCCTACTATGGTGCCAAGGCAGTTTTGGGGGTTGCTTCCTGTAGTTTGGGAAATGACAAAGTAAATACTGATGGAGAAATGTGCAGTTTCTTCCTGGTGAAACTCTTCTGTGCCACAGCCAGATTTCAAAGGCAGATGTTTCTGTGTGGTTTTTGAACCAAAGCATAATTAATTTCATTTCACCAAGTGTCCAGGGAAATTTTTATTAATATTTTGGTAAGTTTGCTGTGATTTCAGTATACTTTATGTACCAACCCCAAGGATTTTGAAGTAGCATTTAGTAATACTTATTATATTAAATATATTTATATATCAAATATTTATTTAATTAGTCTAAACTAAGCATTATTCTGGTATTACAGCTCTCCTGCCTCACTCCTGGCTGCCTGCTTCATACAGAAAAGTGAAGTTTAGGTTGTTACATGATTTGGGTGTGCAGCACTGTGGTCAGGTTTCCTGGAAAGTCTTTTGTTGGCAAAAAGAAATTAGAAAGATTTTTATAATTTAAATCAGTGCAGTTTGGTACATTTAAATGTGTAAAATACCTTTTGCACTTTCACAATTACTTAATTGTAACTAAGGGCTGTCCTATCAGGCCCAAAGGACATTTCTCTTAACTGTAGAATTTATGGAGTAATCTGACATATTAAATTCATAGCAATGCTATCTTTGTCCTTTAATGCATTGTTATTTTATCTAAGCAGACATGGCAATCCTTTCCCAGCCCCAGTAGGTGGATATGGATGCAGTCTGCCTCCAGCCTGCTCCCACTGGAACCTATTATTTCAGCAAACCTATTATTTACTAAATTTATCTGTGTTTTTTAATTGTGCTTCTTTTTGCCGTCTGTTCTGATTTTTTTTTTTTTACCTACTGGATTTAATCTGATTTTCAAAAAACCCCAACCTTTTAGCCTGGTATTAAATTCTGGGCACTGACAGCTGACAGAAATACTCCTGTCTGCCTGCTTCTAAATGGAAAGGAGGGGAAGTAGTGCTGCATCCTGCTGAGGGCTTAATACCCAGATTTGCCATAAATTCCCAGTGGGGTGTGAACGTGTAGGTTTATTCCTGGCCCCGTGTGGGGTTGTGATGAGCTGCCTGTTAAATGTGTCAGAAAAATGTGGGTCAGGTTTGCAGTCCTGGGGCTAAAGCCAGGCTGGGAGCAGGGATGTGATCACAGCCACACACGGGGGGGATCCAGAGCCCTTTGCCTGCCCTGGGGTATTGCCAGAGCATTTACAGCTGAAAATGAGCCCTTGGGGGGGAAATACGAGGAGTTTGGGCAGATTTATGGTTTGGCCTTTTGTTCAGCTTCCAGCAGACCCAGTGGTGAGGGAGAGCTGAATAAAGAGCCTCTCTTAGAGCCTTTCCTAAAAACTCCCAAGTCATGAGAAACAGAAAATTTGGACTTTATTATCACCCCAAATGTGATCAAATTGACCTAAAACCCCACTGATCATACTGGGCTGTAAGAATGGGCCTGATCAGGAACAGTTCTGGCACACTCAGAGGCTGCACTCTCAGGGTAGAGTCAATATTGCCATTTGTAAACACTTGCTGTTTGCAAACACATTTTTAATTTTACCAAACCCTGAATTAAAGCCTTCTTTCTTTAAACAGAGGCTGACCAGCCTGATCCCTCCCCAAATGTAATATTTTTATGCAAATCATCTTCAGTTTTTGCTGCACTCTGCGCTGCCAGTGAGCCGAGGCTGGTGTTAGTAAGGCTGTCAGGTCTCATCAGTGCTAAAAAACCCCAACCCCTCCTCATGCAGGAGATGTTCCACTTCTATTTTTACATGGAATTGCATATTTGAATATGCACTTTCATTCACGGGGAGTTTCTCCAGGACAGAGTGCAAAACTAATTTTAGGTAATAGTTTTTTCCCCTTTTTCGATTCACTGCCTAAGAGTACTCGGTGGTTAAAATCATATTTAAAAGAAGCCTAAAATGATCCTGATGCACATATGGGTACATAAAATTGGTATATCTGAGATCATTCATGGGGTAAAAAAAGAAACCAAAAACTCCTGATTCAATGAGGTGTTAAAATACATTTTTATGTGTTGTTTAGTTGATTACAGGAGCTTGGTTTGTGCTAACCAGGTGTTTAAACGTCCTGGTGAATTTACTTTGTAGGAAAATCATTGTAATAAACCCCAATGTCAGGCTTTATAGAAGGGAATATTTACTTACACTTCAGGCTAAAACAAATTTATTACTCAGATGAACATCAGCCTCAAAGGCCGTGAGATTTTAGAGGAGCAAGAAGTTGGCCATGGCTAAAAGTAGTCACAAATTTCTTTGTTACAAGGCAATATATGACATTCTGATCCAACAGAAAGTTGTCACAGAGTTTATTTTGTTTTTCTGATCTGTTACCTCTACTTAATTCTGCCACGCTGCATATATCTTATCCAATGCCTTTTTATCTCATGTACACACATTCTATTATAACATCTAAACTCTTAGCTTACTCCATACAATTACATTACTGCATTATAATGTAATGTATACATTATATAATATATACATTAACAAACATATTTTAAAATATTGTCTTATTAGAAGTGCAGGTGGAACAAGAAATGAAGCTCACAGAATTTCTTCCTCTAGTGTTGATGTCCTGTATCTTATCTATGTTATAAATAACAAGATATAGATATATATAGACATGTATATATATATATNTGTTACAGTTAACAAGATATAGATATATATAGATATGTATAGATATACATCTGTATCTTATTATAGCATATTCACTATCTTACCTAATACAGTTTCTTAAGGCATATTCTTACTTACAGCTGTAGAAACTTAAGTTTATAATTTCTCTGCTTAATGTTTATGTGCTTTTATTTTTACGTCAACCCAACCTTCTCCCAAGGCTGCAAATCAAACCCTTCAGTATCTGTGGAAGTTTCTACCTTTCCAAGTAGAAAGTACAAACGTGGAAGTGCAAACATAACATAAGTGCATAGGTACTCAAAAAATGCATGATTCTATCAAGAACTGGCAGCAATCAGGCAAAATTCAGGTACAACAATAAAGAATATTTCGGATGACAAACATAATTAGTGACTGTTAACGATAACGCATATGAAATCGGANCCTCTAGTGTTCATGTCCTGTATCTCGTTATTTATGTTACAGTTAACAAGATATAGATATATATAGATATGTATAGATATACATCTGTATCTTATTATAGCATATTCACTATCTTACCTAATACAGTTTCTTAAGGCATATTCTTACTTACAGCTGTAGAAACTTAAGTTTATAATTTCTCTGCTTAATGTTTATGTGCTTTTATTTTTACGTCAACCCAACCTTCTCCCAAGGCTGCAAATCAAACCCTTCAGTATCTGTGGAAGTTTCTACCTTTCCAAGTAGAAAGTACAAACGTGGAAGTGCAAACATAACATAAGTGCATAGGTACTCAAAAAATGCATGATTCTATCAAGAACTGACAGCAATCAGGCAAAATTCAGGTACAACAATAAAGAATATTTCGGATGACAAACATAATTAGTGACTGTTAACGATAACGCATATGAAATCGGATGATTATTAATTACTGAAATACTGTATCATGGTGAAATGTGGGATACCACATTTTTTTCCCCCACCAGGAGCTGATGGGGATTACTGGCGTCTCCTCAACCCGGGCGAGTACGTGGTGGGCGTCAAGGCCGAGGGCTACACGGGCGCCACCAAGACCTGCGAGGTGGGCTACGACATGGGGGCCACGCGCTGCGACTTCACCATCTCCAAGACCAACCTGGCGAGGATCAAGGAGATCATGAGGAAGTTTGGGAAGCAGCCCCTGAGCCTGTCGGCGCGCCGGCTGCGGCAGCGGGCGCGGCGGTGGCAGCGGCGGTAGAGGCCGGCCCCCAGCTCTGCTTCTCTCTCAGCCTGGCTGTAGTCGTAGTGAGAGTTACATAGCCCATCTCTTCATGCCTTTTTCTCTGCACTTTCTGTTAGTGGAGCTGGATGGATGCTGGGAGGGTGGGGGGCGGGTTCTCATTTTTGGTGGGAAAAGAAAAAATCGGACACGAATTTCAAGTCGAAGCAAAAGGAGCCCCCGGTGGAGGGGAGAGACAGGGAGAGAATGGAGGAAGGTGTTTTGGGTTGAGCTGGAATGAAATGTTTTGCTTGTTGGGTTGTTTAATCCTTTGTCAATCTGCTTTCTTTAAAAGTTGAAGAGAAAGGACAAAAAGCAACAGCAACAAAAAAGAGATACTTGTAAAGGAGAAGTGTTCTGAATGAAAAGCTGAAAAATGTATCAAAAGTACAAAATCGGTATATTTTTGCAACTCAGAGAAGTTTTGACACTCTTTATGTTTTATTCTCATATAGGAGGAAAAGCTGAGAGGCGACGACTTCTGTTTAATGTGATTAAAACTTGTGTCAAAATTTCTCTCTTTCTCTGAAAGTTCCCCTTTTGATAAGCACTTATTTCAGGAGAAAAGTCTGCAGAGAATAACCCACCTTTGCTTTCCTGCTTTGGTTGTTTAGATTTAAGGATGCTTTGTGCTGCCAGAGTTTAATGCCAGGAGTGTTTTCTCCTCTGGCTTTTTAAGGCTGCAGTTTCACTCTATGAACCAAACCTGACAAGAAGGTTTTGGGATCAGGACCACCCCAGCACTGTGGCGTGGCAGTGATGTGGGAGAAGGACCTGAACAAAGCTTTTCCTGAGGATACAGCCGGTTGTGTCATGGATGAGAGGAGAGGCTTCGTCACTGGGTGATGCTTAATCCACAAATCCACTGACACCATCTTTTTCCTTAATTTTTGGCCTGACTTGAAACGCCTTTTGTGCTCCTGCACATCTCGTGCCACTGTTTTCTGTGATATGCAAGGGGTTCCACATTCCTCTACAGGCCTGCTCACCTTGCTGCTGCTTTTCTGTCCTGATGCCTCTTTGGGAGCAGGATTTGTGTTTTATTGTCAGCTTTTGAGTAATAAAATTGTACTGCAGGACAGGACTGAGGTTCAGGAAAGGTGCAGAGCACATCTAGGAAAGAATCAGCACTGGGCAAAGTGCCAGCTGATGAAAATACAACTCTGCTCCATTAGCTTCAATGTTATGACCTAAATTATACCTAAAAAAACCAGGGTCAGCTGCATGATTTTAGCCAGTCTGTGGCTAAATAAACATCTCTCAGCTGGGGAGCAGACTGCAGCATACTCTTCCAAGTACAATTCTGTTTTAAAAATTTTGATTGCTATTTACATTTTTTGCCAGTTTGATAGGATTCTTGGAAAAGACGTGCAGCAAAATATCATTGAAACTGAGGAAAAAATAAAGCATGAGTAGAAAAGTTACTGTAAAAATACCGTATTAATTATTGTTTTATTGTCAAGGAATGTAGGAAACACATAAAAAGTAAAAGACTGCAGAATGAAAAACATAATCATGAGTCCTTGCATAGTAAATAATCGTATTGTTAAATTTCCTTAGGCAATTTCAGCCCATGCTTGTTCTGTGATACCATTAAATAACAGCAAAGGCTCCAATAAAACAGAAGAGTGCACTTTTAATTCTCTGTGACTGAAATTATGGAACACCTCCAAGTCAGTATCACTTCAATTAAGTAATAGAAGTAAACAACTCATCCAATCATTCCAGGGTGTGGAATTATATTTTACTAATTTCACCCTCTTTACCACCCTAACAGCATCCTGTATGCCGTATATATTTTTGTATAGCGAATGTAACTGCAGTTTGTCAAGATGGGATACTTTTTTCCTTGAGAGGTGAGAAGGGATTAATGATGTCTTTGTGCAGGTAACAAAGTGAAATAATTTTGGAATATGGAGTAATGACAGCAGGCAATTCGTTTGCAGTTGAATTTGACTTGGTCACTGGCATGTGTAGATTTTATGACCATCGTGATAGATCAAGAGCACATGAGATTTTTTGGGTTATGAGTGGAGTTTTTTTGGGTGGATTCTCTCTGGAGTCCTACAAAGGCGTCTTGCAGGGTGGTTGGAATGCACTGGCAAAAGTGGAACAAAAAATCCAAATTTAACTGGGCTTGAAGGTGGAAACCACTGCTCTAGTCCTGGCAGGTGGGGTCGTTCCACCTTGAGATAATGGTGGGAGAGTTTAACTTCACAAACCTTGAGGTTCATGTGTTTTGTTCTCAGAACTGAGGTTCTTTCTGTGAGAAATTATTTTTCATTTGATAACCAGAAATGGATTTGATGGGGAATTCTTGGACCAGACTGGATGGACTGTGATTGCTGAAGGCCTCAGGTGCTGGGGACAGTGGCTGTGGTGTTCTCTCCTGACTGTCACTGGTGCTCACACGAGTTTGGGCACAGCAGAACTGGGACTAATGCAGGTGACCTTTTTAGTCCAGGCATTCCTAAATAAATGGCCTAATAGCTGTCAAGTGGACTTGTCTGTGCAATTCTTTTCTGATTGTCCAGCACTGGAAAACACTCCAGGCTCCAAGGAATTTTACCAGGAATTTCAGATATGTGAATATCTGCTGCTGAGATGTTTATGCCTGCCCTGGATGTAATGATACCAAACTGATGTGTGCCCTATTTACTGCTGTAGTTATGCACTTGGGAGTTAAAATGTTCCTTTCCTTGGAAATACACAGCACCATTATTTAACCTTCAGACACATCCAAACCACAAGCCAGTAAATCTGGATACCAATGTTTTCTCTTTATCTGCCTTTTCCACCCCTTTAGAACAGGTAATTTTTTTCTAAAGTCTGTGCTTTAAATCTCTTTTCCTTTTATTGTTATAGGAAAACAGACAACCCTGCAGAGATGCCAAGAAATAAAACTGGAGGGTGGATTCAGCCCTTTTGTAATTACAGATCCATTTGAACAGCTCATGGCAGCTCTCTTATGTGAGAACTTTGCTAAATCTTGATCATCCCTGATATAAAAGAGAAAAATAAAATCCCTTCCAAGTAATAAGAAGTTCAGCTGCACAACCTCACCCACACAGCAAAGGTTAAACAAGTGAAAGGTTGGAACAGGAGATACTCCACTCTGCTTGATAATACCAACCATCAGTCATCATCTGCTCCCATGCAGAGCCCTGACAATCATAAACCACAGTGGGAGCTGCCTGGCTTCTCCTTAACTATCCCTGTCAGGTTATCCAGCTGTTCCTTTTTATTGGTTTAATTATCAACTGGCTTTTTTCTCATCCAGCCTGATAACTACAAGTGCAGTAACCTCTCAAAGACAGCTCTGAGTACCAACAAATCCCAGACTGGTTTGGGTTGGAAATCCAGCTCATTCCATCTTAAAATCCATCTCATTCCAGGCTGGAAGGGCAGGGACACCTTCCACTAGCCCAGGTTGCTCCAAGCCCTGTCCAACCTGGCCTTGGACACTTCCAAAGGGATGGGTGAATTGTGTTTGGAATCTACAGAAATGATACCTGCTTACCCATGTGGGTATAAATGCAGTGTCATTTGGTAATCTCTAATCCAAGTTTAATTTGCTGGCAGCAGAAGAGTTTTGGAGCCATCTGAGTATGGCTTTTACCAGGAGGTTGAGCTCTGTGTGGGCAAAACCCTGCTGAGAAGGAATGTGAATGAAATCATTGTCCGTGCTAGTTAGGAAATGCATTTTTTCCATTGGATATTTTAAGGCTGTCACATATTTTCACCTTCTGTCACCATCTACTTTCCCTTCTCTTGTTCATGTGCAGTTGTGGCCTTTTTTCCTCTAACTTCAGCTCATTACTGTCACAGAATTTGGGACATCTCCCCAAAGGGTGGATTTCAGCAGTGATCCAGCCAGATTTCCTTGTTTCTTTTATCACTTTGTGGCAGCTGGTTGACCTTTATGAGAAACACCAAAACAGAGATGAACTTGGAACAGAACACAAGTGGATTTACCCCACTGCCTTCCACTAGTTAACCTTTAAAAACTGCCATCAGATACCTTTGCTGTGGGGTCTGAAAAAGCCCAGGTTTGGAGCTTTTTTTTAGCTTTTATTTTGTAACCAGACTTTGAGTGAATTTAGGCAGCAGCCCTAAGCCTGAGGGGGAAGTGTAAAAGCACAGACAAATTGTTTGGATTGTGGTAGCATCACCTCCTGCTGCAGGATAAATCTCTGTGCACACTTCCAACCCTCCAGCCAGAGCCCAGGGAAGCTCTGCTGCTTCACTCACTGAGCACACAACTTCTCAAAGCTTTTCCCCTCTCCTACTGCAGCAGCTGCACACGAGGAGAAAGATCAGTGATTTTTACGCTTGATTTCATGGGTACTTTTAGGACCACTGTTGCCTGTGCTGCTTTGTGCTGTCATAGAGACAAACAGATTTTTTTGGCTCTTTCCAGTCCTTAATAAACAGCTATGAATCCTTTTGGCTTCAGGTGATTAACTTGTAGAAGTTTTAGTGTTTTCTTCTGATACCTCCTTAATATTCCAAGTTTAAATCATATCTATACCCTTATTCTGAAGTGTTTGCTGTGATCTTTAATTTCTTTTTGAAGCTCATTAAACTTCAGGTGACATATTTTTTATTTCACTGTAATGTTGTGAGAATTTTTAACAGAAAAATTTACATTCAAAGAAGACATCACAACAAATGCAATCTTGTCACTAAATAACCATTCTCTGCCATCTTCCATTGATAAAATCAACATTTTGCAGGATCCACAGACATTTTGTCGCTAGGTGAGATTTACAAATCCACCAAGTCCACACTGAGGTTTGCAGGACAATTTGTTGATCACTTTTATGGCTTTTCTGTCCTCTTCACCTGACAAGAGACTCAGTTTGATTTTGGTGGAGATTACAGTTCCCATTAAAATTTTAAACATTGCTCACATGCTCGTGATCTTCTCTTTATGCAGATAAAGGATATTTTTATACATCTCACAAGTTTCAGAGGGGCCACATTGACTCAACAATTTTTGGTGTGACATTTCAACTTAATATGCAAATGAATGTTTTTATCAGTAAAAAATGACAATATTGGATTTTTTTTGACAGCTTGTAAAAAACCTCCAGGCAGTGAACACAAAGGTCCTTTACAGGTGCATGTTTTTGATACTTAATCTGCCTTTTGAGGTGTTTGAGTGCCTTTGTTCACCTGCTGGGGTGTCACACACAGAGATGTTAAATCCGCCTTCCCCTCGCTGGTGTTTGGTGGTTTCCACAGGCTGGATTAACCAACATCCCACAGTTTTCTGCTCTTTATTAAACTATTCTTCAGACCAGACCCCTTTCAAGCACTTGTCTCTCCCAGGGGAAGGTCCAGCCTTCATCAGGAAAGGTCCCTGCATGGCTGGAGTGCCAGCATCCCACCTGGAGAGAACATTTGGATTTTCACATCACAGCAGCGCTTTTGAAACTGTTTTTTTTCCCCCACCAAAACACTACAAAAAAGCATTTCCCTGTGTATTCTGAAATACTGGTGGTGTTTAGAGAAAACATTAACAATTCCCACCGATTATGATGCTAAGTAATCTCAACCACCTGATAGTTTAATTATTCTAGTCATTAACTCTCTCCCTTAATTTGCAGCAGCTGCTTTCTAAAATCCAATACATCACTTATGTCAACAGCACAATCATTCTTATTAACTCTGCTGTCCCAAAAGCAACAAAAAAGAACATTCAATGTAAACTGTCATTTAAAGATTAAATATTCATCCAGCCTTATCGTCAGCAGTAAAAATATGAAAAATGGAATTACTTTTTGTGGTTTAGATGGGACAGAAATTCAATACCTGGGTTAATAAGGAGCAATGGCAGCACAATCTCACTAAGCAGACCAGAGGGATTTAAATCTGAGATTAAAACACAAGGATCTGGGTCTGCTTCCGTGGCCTCAGTGTAAGAAGTGTTAAAATCACATTTCTATTTATTACAGTTTTGGGAGCCCTGGAACTCACACGTGAATGGAATCATTAATTTGGGTTGGCCAAGCTCTGGCTCAGCTCAGGGATCATCTCCTGTGCTGTTCTCACAAGCAGAACAGGTGAATTTACAGAATAACTGGGAGAGGAGTGGGAAGTGAAGGGAAAACCAGATTCTGTTTCTATGATCCACCCTGTATCAGCCTTATTTTTCTATATATTTGGCTAATGAAGGGCAGCTGGAGCCACTGTAATGAACATAATGATTTCTGGGAACATCCAAACCCCAATGATTGCACTGAAGGACCGAGACAATCCATCAACAGCTCCACCAGAGAGACATCAGCTGTTAAATCTCCTTATTCCATTTAATTCTAAATGGCTTTGCTACTGCTGGTTGCTATACAGCCCTTTTTAAACACTAAAACAAATTCCTTGAGTATTAGAACTTTGAGAGTTGTTCTTCAGAGATATTTATCTGCTTTTACTTGCACGTTTTCTGTGACTTTTGCCCTAAAAGGATCATCAAGGGGCAGTTTGATGGCTCTGAGTCTCTGTAAATTTGGCTACTGATGGTCCTGATACCAACAGCACCCTCAGTTAGTGCACCCTCAGCATTGTGTGCAGAACGTGCCTGATTGGAGAAAATCCAGCATTTTAAAATTGGTTTCTCACTAATGAAAGTGTCCATAGAAATTAATTGCTGATTTCCAACTCAACTTCAGAAGTGATGTATCAATCTTAAAGCAGCACGAGTCTCCAGAGGCTACTTTGCAGATTATCACAGTCTTTAGATGTATTATTAAGACCTTGACTGCTGCATGATTGATTTAATAGGAATATAAATAAATTGAGATCTCATCCCTGTCTTTTGCAGGGAATTTGGTAGATTTTTGGGAAACGAGACCAGAAAAAGTGTGAGATTGGGGTGGGAGAAACAGAACCTCTAATTCAGAGGGAAAATGGAAGGGTGGAAAAGAAGATTCCAGTTGAGATTTTCTACTTTCTTGTTTTTGCTGAAAAAATTTGCTTTTTCCTGAATTTTCAGATAGTCCTTTTTCCTGAAGCAGCCACTGAGGTGAACAACAAAGTGGCAGTGATGAGTGGTGGCAGTTCGAGATTGCCAGTCCAAGCCAGAGAGTTCAGAAGCAGATGGTGGCAAATTATATTTCAGCAAATGCTGATAATGAATTTATCATAGAGGAGAAAATTACTCTGAAATTCGGGATCTGGCAGAAAGCTGAGTGGGTCTTTTTCACACCAAAGGACCTCAAAGCTGATAAAAGCCCAGGGTTGGAAATGGGATGGTCAGAGCAGAATTCCTTCAATGAGTTTGTGATTTGACACTCAACTGTTGATTGAAGTGTTGAGGATGTTGAAATCACCCATTTCCAATTTAAAATAAAATAAATGCCTGCTATTAGAAAGAAAACTATAAACTATGGAGGGGGAGGAAGGAGCAAATCAGGGCGTTAAAAATGCAGTAGAAACGAATCTCTGTGACCCTCCCCAGCAATGGGGTGTGTGTTGGTGTGGGCACACAAGAAATGAGGAGGGCAGGGGGCACCAGCCCTGCAGAGCTGCCAATTGTTCCACATTAGAAACCCCGAATTGTACAAATGCAGCCTTAATACAGCAACAATCAGAGCAGAGTGTGGGAGTCCTCAGTGTTTATCAGCTTCCCTGATTGCATCTCCTCAAACTTCAGTGAGCCCAAGAACTCGGGATGTAAAACTGGTTGTAACATCCTTCCCACCATCCAAAAAAGAAGAAAAGAAGGAAAAAGAAAACAAAACAATAGCCCCACCCCACTGATGAAACCCCAAAGTCTCCTGTGACTTGTGTCTCTGAAAATGCTACCTTGAAATATTTGGGAATTTGGCCACAGTTCATGCCAGGTTTTAGAGAGACTTTAGAGAGGAAACAACAGATTCTCATCTGCTGAAACCACACAAAGCCTGCTGATGCCACGATAAAACTGCCCAGCCCTTTGTCACTGCATCTGATGGACATCCTTATCTGTATCCCAAAGCTGCCAAGAGTTACTCTTCATCTGACTCCCACTGGGAAGGGAGGAGGATTTTCTGCATCAAAGTTCATCACCCATCCACACCTGGATGTTTATAAAAGGTCCAGCACATTGTGGGTGCTGCTGGAAACAAACTCCTGATAAACATGTAATTTGAGCTATCTTCTTAAATTTATAGAGCCTTGCATGTAATAGAATTGTTCAGGCTGGAAAAGCCCTCTAAGATCTCTGAGTCCAACCATTCCTCCTGCCATGTCCCCATGTCCCCAGGTACCACATCTACAGAGCTTTTAAATCCCTGCAGGGATGGGGACTCCAGCACTGCCCTGGGCAGCTGTGCCAGGCCTGGACAAACCTTTCCATGAAGGAATTTTCCCAAATATCCGCCCTGAGCCTGCCCTGGCCCAGCCTGAGGCCGTTCCCTCTCCTCCTGTCCCTGTGTCCCTGGGAGCAGAGCCCGACCCCCCCGGCTGTCCCCTCCTGGCAGGGACTTGTGCAGAGCCACAGGGGCCCCCTGAGCCTCCTTTGCTCCAGGCTCAGCCCCTTTCCCAGCTCCCTCAGCCCTTCCTGGGGCTCCAGAACCTTCCCCAGCTCCATTCCCATCCCTGGACACGCTCCAGCCCCTCCAGGTCCTTCTTGTCATGATGGATCCAGAACTGGACACAGGGTTTGAGGTCGCTCAGCAGTGCCAGCACAGGGGACAGGCACTGTCCTGGGACAATAAATACATTTTTTTAATGGCTTAATACCTCAGTGCTCTGTCCAGAGAGCCACTGGTTAGCCTGAGGCTGTTCCTGCTGCACTGCTGAGGAAGGCTCTGTGCCCACATGAATTATTGATGATAGCAACTCTGATAACCTCCTGAAGATCAGGCACTGCCACCAGCTGAGGTTCTCCCTACAAAGTGCCCCGTGGCATTTCAGCCACCATTTGTCACATCAGCTCTCTCCAAACCACAGAGCTCGTGCCCCTCTGGCCCAAAATACCTGAAATATCTTCAGTGGCTCAGGCAGGAGGTAATTTGTGAGCAAACAGACCTAAATTCAATCAGCTGTTCACAACAGATGATTGGAACCTCTCTGTGTGTGCAGTTAAAGCAGCTCATGTTAATGTGAAAATGATGGCAAGTATGGAATCACTTTAATGGGATGATTGAGAGCTGTGGGCTCCTGGGGAAAGCACTGCAGCACTGTGTGCACCTGCAAACATTAAAAGGAACAAAATATCCAAAAGGAGCAAAATATGTAGGGAATAACAAGGTGGAACTTGCCAGCCCGTCTGTGGGGCATGGGAAGAGCTGGTGGGACCTGGGGTGGACAGGGAAAAGAGAAAATACAATGTAAGGCAGCTGGGAATGGTGGAATGGAGCTCACATGGGGCCACAGTGTTTGCCTCCCTCCTAAAATCAATAAAGATTTTGGAACACACGTGGAATCTGGGTCATGGAGGAAGAAAAAGTAAAATTAGAAAGGCACAGGTAGTATCTGTGTCACCCAATCAACTCAATCTACTCTGCTCATTTTTAGCATAACAAGAAAATGCCTCAGTCCCTGGGAGAAGTCTGTGCTGGCCAAAAAAATAGAGAAAAAAAACAATCCAAAGAAACTACAAGTTCTTCTGAGATGATCTCACTGCCTATGTATATTCATTGTTTGCAGAAATATTCTTTCAGTCCTCTTGACGTGGAAGAAGTGGAAATTATAATTACAAGATACTACTACCTTCTATAAAATTAACTGACCAATTTTTAACAGCTAATAGATTTTATTGCCTTTGTAGAGTCCCTCAGGAGGAATATGTTTGTAAAGCCCTTACATATTTATAGGTGCCGCCAATATAGAAGTATATAAATATGAAAAAATGCATAGATATATATTCCCTTCCTCTTTCTTTCCCATTGCAAAGGAAGGACAAAATATGAGGAAAAAAATATCTGTAACAAAGCCACCCAGGCTGCAGTAGCTGTGCCCAAGGTCACAGGAGAAGATGATGTTTTATGTGACTACCAGTGACAAATATCAACACTAATGTGAGTTTATTGACAAGCACTATGGCAGAGATGGCCAGGAAAGCGAGGTGCAGGCCCTGCAGCACACAGAAACGGATAAAGTGATTTCTCAGCTAATAAAGGATGCTGGGATGTCCCTCCTGCATTGGGTGCATGTCCTTGAATTATCAGGCAGCACTTCTTTACGTGGAACATCTACCTGCTGCTAAACACACCATTATTTAAGGAATGGTGTGAGTTCATCATCATTTACATTTTTCTTTAGATTCAGATACCATCTGCTGCTCTGTTTGCTTTTGCCTAATGTCACAGTCATAAGCATGTAATTACCATACTCCTACTCATTTTTTTTTCATGTTCTTATTCGTTTCAAGCTTAATTTCAGTCAGTTTTTGTCCTTAGCTTTCTTAAACCCTGCAATTATTAGAAGACAGTTAATGGGATCAACAGCAATGTTTCATGCTGCAAGGATAAATCTTGAAATGGATTAAATGAGGACAGATGACAAAGCACTGAAAGCAATCTTTAGATCAGAAAAAATGGAAGGGAAAAGTGGCCTTGTAAAAACTAACAAACAATGACTTTGTATGTATTACAAACTCTAAATCCCGAGGTTTTTCTTCATAGTGGTAAAGCAAGAATTTGCAACCCTGAGAAAGTGTAGGCCTTTGTAAAAATTATTGGAGGAAAGTGCAACCCTGGCTCTACTCTTCTCAAGTTCAGAAAAAACTCAACATGGATCTGTTCTGACTCTCAGAGTCCTGCCAGGTTTGCTGTTTGTCTCTGGGTTATTCTGTAGCTGAGGGTGAGGGTTTTACAAAAATGAGGGAGAGGGACATTGCACACGGGGCCCCACGTTGGGCACCAAAATCTGTCTCAGTTTGGAGAGACAGGTGTCTGCCAGAGAAAGCCAGAGCTCCCCTTGGAATGGAGAATGTAAACCCCCTTCCATCCAAATTATTATAATTTTGCAATTAAAGACTTTCAGGCAAAGATATGGAAATAGGAATAGCAGTTCTTTACTAGGAATATTAAAAAATATAAATATAGTAGTACAAAAAACCCCAAGCAAGCAAACAGACAAAAATCCCAGAAAACCCTGACAGGGTCAGGGATACAACCTGACCCCCTGTTGGTCAGGGTGTTGGTAGCAGTCCAAATAAATCCTCCTGGAGTGACAGATGTGGTTCTGTGGAGTAGAGATGATCCTGTACAAAGTCCAGTGGTGGTGAGATGGGTCTGGTTTTTCCACTGGGCGGCTGGTGACAGGAAAAGGGGCAATGATTTGTCACTGACACCACCAATTCCTTCCCAATATTCCATCCATCCCTGCCCTCTGGCAGTGGGAAGCCATTCCCTGTGTCCTGTCCCTCCATCCCTTGTCCCCAGTCCCTCTCCAGCTCTCCTGGAGCCCCTTTATGCCCTGGCAGGGGCTCTGAGCTCTCCCTGGAGCTTCTCTTCTCCTGGTGAGCATCCCCAGTGATGGAATCTTGCATGGGGTCAGATGTGACAAACCCCACGAAGGTCCCCTCTGAGGGGCCAGCCCTGACAGAGAAATGGCCTAAAACGATAGTGAGACAACCTCTCTGGATGTGCTTTGTAAAAAGAAAGGTTTTAGTAATGACAAAAATAACAAACAGTATCAAACAAAATAAATATCAGCCGAATGCAGTGCAAAGAGAACTCGTGCACGGGCTAAGGCAGTCCAAAAAAACCCCAGGAAGTTCTGTGCAGTCTTTTAAGTATTTGATGGTCCAGGTGAGCTTTTTGGCACCTTGCCCAATGAAATTGGCCACAGGTTTTGAGGTACAAGTCAAGCCATCCAACTGGTACCTCTGCTTGGCACCTGGCCAGTTACTGGGAAAAGAACATCAAAATTTCTGACCCTTTTACCTTATAAGAACAGCGAGGGATGAATCTGAAACCTTTCCCTACATGGGAAACCCTGCTGGGGTGTGGGGGTGATTCCTCCACCCCAGCTCTCCCAGCCTGTCCCAGAGCAGAGGGGCTCCATCCCTCTGATCCAAAAGGATATTTCAGTGATGTTTGCACAGCATATTCCAGCACACCTGATGGGAAAGTGTCTGTGCAACCACACGAGGGGATGGAATATCAGTTTAGGCCAGCTGCTTGTCATCAAATGTCCCAGGTGCCACCAAATGGCTCCCAATTTTCCTTTCAGAGGCCTCTTGGGCCACGCTGAGATTTGCTCAGGGACAAAGTGGCTCAGGGACACAGCTGAGCTCTTCATTTTTGTCCTGGGGTTCCTACAGCTCAAGCTGGGCTCTTCTTCCACACTGCAAGTGCTGCTGAGTACCAAGGATTTAAATAAATATTTCCATTGTTTAGGGTGCCTTGCAACACTGGGAATGTGCCCGCTGTCCTGCTGGCATTGCAGCTGCTTTCCTCCCAAAGCCAGGCCAGCAGAAGCTGCCACGAGGCTTTAAACTTAGTCTTAACATGATGGTGGCACAAGAAAAAAGTTAAATAATGATACGGATGGCAAGTCCCTTGAAACTCCCCTTCCTTGCATTTTCCAGGGTAATTATTCTGTCTCTGCTAAATCTCCAGGCGAAACTTTCCAGGAATTAATATTCCTTTGCATTTGCCTTTGTACTGGGGAAGACAATATTTAGGTCCTTCCTTAGGGATGGAAAAAATAAAGTTGTAACGGAGAGCAGAGCAAAATAAAACCTCCCACAGATTCGGAGAGGGAACAGCGTCCCAGAATCGCTCACGTGGTGTTAGCAGCTTCCCTTTGCCTGGTTTTTTTTTTTGCCTGGAGCCCAGGATGGAGCTGTGATTTTGGGAAATGCCTTTCCCCCCCGTGTGAGAACACGATTGTGGTGCTGAGGTTTGCACAGCTTCTCCTTTCAAAGACAACAGTGAAATATTTTCACTTGCAGCCTGATTTTGTGCCTTGCTCTCGGTACAAATTTAAAGTGACTACAGGCTGAAAGTGAATAAATGATTTACCTCATCCAGCCCTGCCAGCCTTGGTGAGAGCAGGGTGTTAATGTGTGGGCTCTCCTGAGACCTCCTGTGGAGGTGGGGCATGCACAGGGAAAAGTGGGGAAAATAATTATTTAAAATAAAGGGGAGAAGTGGGAATAAAAGACGAGGCACGGAGTAATCGTGTTGGTTAAATCAGAAATTATTTGATGCCTGAGAATTTTCAGCTCTTCTGGGATCTCTTCTGCTTTTCTAAAGTGGAGATTTAACACCTGTATGGGAAGCAAAAGAGCCCTTAAGAGGCCTAATCTGTGTGCTGGAGTGGAATTGAGCCTTCAGATCAAATCTCTGCCTGGAGATCACAGGGAGAACACTGGAAATGTTGCTGATTCCAGTGAGTGGAAGGTGTCTGCCCATGGCAGGGGTGTGGAATGAAATAACCTTTAAGGTCCACTCCAATCCAAACTATTCTGTGGTTCTATGTTGTTAATAAAATTCATTATTAATTATTCAAGTATTAACCCCTGTAAATCAGAAAAACCCTTTTGGGACCAAGAATTTTGACTTCACATGGACAATGTGAAAGACTCTGAAGTTTTGCCCTGTGCAGGGTTTGCCACTTGGGTGGTGTTGAGGAAGAGTCTTCACTTTCTCTGGGAACTCTGAATGATGGAGGATTTTCAGGGAGTGGGAAAAAGAAAACCTCAACCTTGGTTCCACACCAACCCTGAAACCTGCCCAAAACATCAGGGAATAACTAAACTTAAATAAAACCACATGTACTAAGGCTGAACATAAATCCAAGATTAGACTTAAGCATTGTGTGCTCAGATTCTCCAGTTACTCCACTTGTGTTGCTCATATTGGGATGAAGAAATATTCCATTGCAATGGACTTTGTAGCTCTTTTCCAAAAAAATGGGAGTGACTGACCAGGTCATGTCATTGCAATGACACCACAGGCTTGACTTTTGCAGCAATGAAGTGAAACAGACCTTTTTAAAACATTAATTTTATATGAAAAAATAGCTCATGCCAAGTCATTTCTCATAATCACATTTCATGAACAGTAAAGTTAACCGAAATCACAATATACAGATTTAGTATGTATTTATTTATATATGTCACTTTGTATTTACCATTAACTCTATGTAATAAAAATATATTACAACATCTGATATGTATCCACAAAGCACAAGCCATTGTAAACAGAACAGACAGCACAGGCCCCGTTATTCAAAATCTGAACTCAGGAATAATATTTATTTTGTTGTTTTCCTTTAAACTATAGACACAGAGGATTTTACGTGTCTGCTTTTGCATTAAAGGATTTGTTTCCCTGGAATATCTCTTAGGAGACTCTCAGAGTTTAGCTTACCTGGGACCCTAAAATCCATGTTAACTCATGGCACTCTTAAGTGTGTTGTCATTACAAAGAGGTCTGTGCATCCCTTTATCCATGCAACTTAGAAAGGTTTCATTTATATTCCCATTTTCCCCCCGAAATAAATAGCCCCTGTAATTACACTCCATCTTTATACAAAAAAGTTAAATGCAATAAATTATAGTGGAATATTTATAATAATAGAATCAAACATGCCCTATCTACAGCAGCTATTAATGTTATTTCAGCACTATCTTTCTTTCAGACTGGCTCTAGGTATTTTTAGAAATAGGAAACCATCTAGTTTCAATATCTGCAAAACAAAATAAATACTTCAAATACACAGACTGAACTTTTTATGCCTCTCATGATATGAATGGTCTTTACCCAAGCAACCCTACTGTCCTTGCAGCAAGGAGTTGTAAAACCTAACAACTTTTTAAAAAATCAAATAATCTTCTAGTATTCTAATCTAGGGACAAATGTTTCTATCCAACTGTATCTGGAGGGACTGGTTATAGGTTACATTCCTGCAAGAATTCAGAAGGGAACAATTAGTGATTGCCAAATACATGGAAATTTGAATCCTAAAATAATCTCCAAAAATAAAAACTCTGTGAAAATGAAAAAAAAAATCCTAAGGATTAGAAAAATGCCCCGTGTATAAATAAAGTTAATCAAGGCACCTCTTAGTTACCTATTTCTATTTTCCAAGGCAATATGTGAAAATAGTTTTCAAATGTCTTATCTGGGAAGCCCTATGGTTTCTGCTAGGAAAAGTCCCATTCTTTAGTCTGGCTGATGCAGGGAACTTTATTTTACTTGGATGAGGCTGGGCACAAAGCACAGAGAACTTGTCCCCAACCTTGTCACGTGTTTGCTGTGTGACCCTGTGGGCACCGAGCATTTCACTGATTTTTCCTCACAAAAGCCTCTCAATTAATGAGATTTCTTCCCTTTTTTCTTCCTCTGTTGGTCATTGATCCCATTAGCAAAACAGGAGGAGAATTTACCTGTCTGTGCACAAGGGTTTAGTGCAGGAGGTAAATTAAAACACTTTGGCATCCTACAGGGCTTTTAAACGTTTTTGTTCAAGAACTCAGAGTAACAAAAGTGCAACACAGAGCAGGACAGAGGGATGGGCAGAAAGGGAAAGGCTGCAGCCAGTTCTGCACCACAGACCTGCTGCATTCCCACTAATACCTCACTGGGATGCTCTGGCATTTCATTAAAAAGCACTGGATCCAATCCCAAGGGAGTGGGGACTTCTGATTTTTTGCTCTTTGCATGACTTCTAAAAAAGGTTTGTTTTAAAGCTCTAATTGTAGAACTACAGTGATTAACAAACAGTTTTCTAATGCCAGAAAGATGGAGAGGAACTTTAGACAAGAGCAGGGGTGACAGGACAAGGGGAAATGAATTCAAACTGACAGAGATTTAGATGGGAAATTGGGAAGGAATTATTCCCTGTGAGGGTGGAAAGAAGCTGGGATAGAATTCCCAGAGCAGCTGTGGCTGCCCCCGGATCCCTGGCAGTGCCCAAGGCCAGGTTGGACATTGGGGCTTGGAGCAGCCTGGGACAGTGGGAGGTGTCACCATGGCAGGGGTGGCACTGGATGGGATTTAAGCTCCCTTCCAACCCCCAAACCTCTCTATGATTCCATGACTCAGTGATAATTCCAAATGGAAATCCTTTTGCCAACATGACTTATTGTGTGTAAATAATCAGCCATATGGACTCTTACCTTTGGGTATATTAAAACCATGTGAAATAGCATTTCTTCAACAACAACAACAACAAAAGTTATTTTACCCCACAACTGCCATCCCTGCTGTCACACCCCTGATGTTTTTTCTTCTTGGCACACACATTTCTGAAGGGCACTTACAGCCTGCAGGGCTAATCCTCCTCCCTAGAAATACAGACATATATGACAAACTACAGCAGCTTCTCCAGTCCATCAGATCAGCAGTATTTGCTGAACAACTGACAATCCTAAACACAGATTTACACCAAACACACCAGCAGTACAGGTAAGAAGCCGACATTTTACAAAGACTGCAGCAGCTCTTTTCTCCATGTAAACTTTTATACCCTCCCACCAGGGACAGCTGCCTTTTGGGGCAGGATGGTTTTCCTAAAGAAAAAACTTCACCCGTTGAAAATTTTCACTATATTGAATGCTAAAAGTATAAAAATGAAAAATAAATAGATTTAAGGCTATAATGTCATTGTTCTCACTTACTCAGGTCTGGGGAGGTTACAAAGACGTAATCCCTGATTGTGCAGACACAAAATCCTGTGCTCAGCCCTCACAATCCAGCAAAGCAAACACACAGTGACTCTGGGATCAGGATCTGAGTTTTCCGTGCTGATTAGTGATTTTTAGAGTCAAGGAACAACGAGCTGACAGAGGTGTGAAGTCTCTGTCTTTGCTTTTAAGCTTTGTTTGATCAGAAGAACACTGAGTGTGGGGAGAGGACAGATCTAACAGCAGGGAAAAGCAATTTCCAGAGGGTTGTTCCAGAGACATTCACTGTACACATAAAAATGTATAGGACAGGATAATCAGAGCCTAATTCATTTAGGATTCAGAGAGGTGAGGGAGCTGTGAAACCTTAGGCATGTAGGTCCAGAAAAATTTCCATTCTGCAAGTGACCTAAACCTCTTGGACTTTTAAATTAGCCCCTCTGGTCATTCAAACAACTCGAGTAGTTTCCATATAAATCATCTGAAAACCCAAAGAGTCTTCCCAACCCCAAAAGGATCCTTCTGTGGCAGCTCCTGCAGCCTCAGCCCAATCTATGGCACAGCTGCAGGGCTTTGACAGGATTTCATTTTTCTTTGCAATGAGTGAGTGCCTGAGAGTCTTGGAGAGCTCTCAGGGTGGGAATGGGGCACTGGGAAAAGCTCAGTGCAGCCCAGGAATCCCAAATCCTCACAGCAAAGCTGGTCTTCAATTCCCAGCCTCCCTGACTGAGGGGTTCACATCCATTCCCTGTTCACATCCATTCCTGCCTCACTTTTGGAACTTTTTCAAGAGGTTCTCCTACAGCTGAAGTTTAGTCTAAAATGTCTTCTCAAAGTTATTTAAAAAAAAATATCCTAGCCAGAAGATTTTACTGTTGACCTGAAGCAGATCAAGATCATGGATGCACTGGCAAAACTGAGAGGGAAAATCCCCCCTAGAGGCAGGGGTGGGGCTTTTGGGGGATTTTGGGGGCTTTTTGGGATTTCTTCCAACCTCACAGTCTGGGATGCTGTGATATGTGTGGCTACAGCTGCAGCAGTCACCAGGCCCCATAAGGATTTGTCTGGAATATTTTTAATCTCTAGGGTTTGGTTTGGGGTTTTTTTTCAGACATAAGGGAAGATATAAAAATTCTGATTTGGGGCTGCTGAAAAAAGGTTTTTAGGGTCATCTGCTCAAAGTGTAAGAACAGGGAGAGAGCTTAATTACTTATGTGGTTGCCTGACATTGGAAATGAGCATTTGCCCATCAGAGGAACTCCCTAAATCCTGTTTACATCCTTCCACTTGTAAATACCACAAAAACAGGGCCCTACACATAGAGAAGAAATTTATAAACTCTGGATAAAGTCATCCAATGGACCCAATCCTCAGGTGAAACCACCATTATTTTGATTCAGGCCAAGAGAAGGCCTGGTACTTAATAATTTGCTCAACAAACCCTTTTGATAGTTTTTGCCAACTGCAATCACCCAAATCTTCACATTCAAACTGGCTCAAGAGCATAACAGAAAGCAGGATCACAGCTCCCAGCCAGGGCTTTGAAATGATGTAAAAAACCCGTTAAAATGAACAAAGGAAAAAGCCCAGAATCCACAGAACAACGTGGTGGATTACATTCTCTTAATCATCTGCCAGCGCTCTGCCTGCCAAATTTACAAGACACGAAGGAAACGTTAATTGAACATGCGTGTGAGAAGCAGATATTGCATATGGGTCACAGATACAACAAACAGAAAACTGCATCTTGCCTAAGCAGCTGCCCAGATTTTGCACATGCAGCTCCAGATTTTGGGCACAGGTTGCAGCCAAACGTCGCAAACTTCTTCAGAAATATTTAAGTCAGGAATGGAAGATCCTCCACTCCCTCTTGCACGCACGTGTGTCAGACAAAAGAACAGTTCTGCCTGTGTGAGCAGAGATAATAAATACTGTGCATTACATTTACCAGCAGTATTTGAACTCCCTCGAGTCGGAGTGCTGTGTAGTACATATAATACTCAGCAGACAGATAGTTACTCATATCTACATTCATCACTGAGACACACATTTTAGAAAATTTTGCCAGTTGCCTATAAGAACTCAGCTGAAAATCTAGCACTTAACAAGCCACAGCATCGTATTTCGAGTGTCCTATAAAATGTCACCAGGAAATGTTGGGGTGGTATTTCTCGTTCGTGTACTGAGGCAGTTTGTCAAGCACCAGCATTTACAACTCCTGCTTGCTTCAGATGGTCAAAACATGACAGAGAGCTGATGCGAGGAAGGGGAAATCATATCTATTCTCTGTTACAAGATTAATTATAGAAGAAAGGCACCATGAAAGAGAGACAAATTTTTAAACACATACGAGGGGAGAGATTTATTGCTCATGGTGGGATATAAATCAACCAGTGACTGACTGTGATACACAAGCATAATGAGACAAGTCCAGTGCTGTATTCTCCATCTTTTACTAGACATCCTAAATGGATTATGTTTTTTTCTCCTGGGAAATTAGCTTGCTCTCTTCGAATTTGAAGGTTTAAATGTTTCTGGAGCTGCCCTTATTGACATACAAACCTCCCACTGACTTTGGCATCAGCTCCATGTGCAGGTTTACAACAGCTGTGGACTTTTCTGGTGCAATTTAGTGAAAGTGGTCTTAGTCAAATATGCTCAATATAGAGTTTTTTATCTCTTTAAACTCAGCAATAATCAACTTTCTAACATCCTATATTCTAATACAATCCAATCATCAATATGTCTTGAATTTCTTAAGAAACAGGTATTGAACTGGGTGTTATCTATTGCACCTGAGAAAATTATGTTAAGCCTAAGAAGCAAAATGATTAAGATGAGGTAGACTATTTAATCTGGCTAAGGGCTCATTTGAATGCAGGGTTTTAAAAGCTTTCTTAAATTCTGTGGCTATCATTATGTGTGGATTTTATTGTAACTATGGTATTTTTTATGACTGAAATTAAGAATTAAGCTGAATTTTTTTTTTTTACATGATATCTGATAATCTTCAGATCAGAACTGAGGTGTTACCCCACATTCATTGACTTTGGGGTGTAGCCGCTCACTGAGTCCCCAGTCTGGGCTTTGAATCTGAGGCCAGAAAATTCAACAGTGAACTTTTTTTGCAACATACTCAGCCCTTTTCTTGCATGGGAGAAGGTGGCAACTAAAAAGTAATCCCACATTTTTTACAGCTTGAGGCCTTGCTTCCTCAGAATGGCATTGACAGTTGGAATATGAGCAGGGATAGATGGCAGAACAGCCAGTTGTGTCAGCTGTTATTGAAGCTGCCATTGCATTCATGAAGCCTAATTAACCAAGCCTATTTTAAAATCTGGGCAGGCATCTGAGTGCCTGGTAAATGTTAATAATGCTCCTATGCAGAACTGCAGTCCAGAGCTATAAAGATTTGTACTGACACCTCCAGAGATTTGCACATTCACATGTGGATTCACATTATTGGCTCCACTTCCATGGTGGAGAGGGAGGCCTATTATTTGTGCTCCACTTGCTTTGGAAATTATACTTGAAACTCAGATTTAGGCTCATCTTTCCTTTAAGCAGGGAAAAAACCCCCCATGATTAATAACTCCTCAGGAAAAGAGATTTGTTGTTTTTCCTCCTGGGCACAGGGCCCAGATCTGCAGCTTTGGGCAAAATCCAGCTATTAAGAGCTCAGATATATGGAAGGTAGGCAGGAGGCATCCTGACCTTTCCACCCTGTCTACCGTTTGTATTTTCCTGAAATTTAAGGGGGAGAATATTAGTGGCACTCTATGTAAATAACTTTAAAAATTTAGAGAAGACAAGGCTGAATCCAGCACACTCCAAAAGTGGTTTTTCTTTTCCTTCAATTCTGCGGGATTCTTCCTAAAGTATATATCAGAGCAGGCTGAACTGCGTTGGGTGCTGGATGAATATTTAGATTTTTTTTTTTTTAAGCTTTTCCCATGAAGATATTTTCTACACACAACCTTCTCAAGCCACGAGGGTGGGGTGGTTTTTGTAAAGCCACGTTGGCAGCTACATCAGAGGGAGCTTCACCTGCAGCCAACGACAAACACAGCACAAATATCCCTGTGCAGCTTTTTAGAACACTCCCACGCCAGCAGTGGTTTGCTCCCGCTCCTTTTACGAATCCCTCTGATGAGGACTTAGTTTTTTATCTCTAGATGCAGCTGCTGATGGAAATCAATGGGAGATTTATGGAGCCTGCAGGACCACGGGTCAATAGCGCTCTTCCAGCCAGAGGGAGCAGGTCCAGAGCAGCCTGGATGTTACGTGGGCTGCTGGAGGGACACGGTCTGGGCTTCACCCTGCCCACAGCTGCCTCCCAAAACCTGGAGGAGAGCTGCTGGGGATGGGCTGGCTGCAGTTGTTTCACAAAGAGATCTCACTCTGTACGTCCCACTCCAGGCTCCTCACTCGTTCAGCTGCGGAAGGTTGCGGCTCTGCGCCTCGCCCGCCAGCGCCGAGGAGTTGATGGAGCTCCTCTTGAGGATCTTGTTTATGATGTCCTTCCACGTCTTCTTGTACTGGTGCCGCAGCAAGGAGTACACAAAAGGGTCTGAGACAGCCTTGCTGTAAGCTAAGCACTTGGAGATGATCCCCCAGTGGGCGTTGATGTGGACCACAGAGGACAATTCAACGAGTCTGGGGAAAGAGGGAGGGCGAAAGAGTGAACATTAAAAAATTGCATTAACCCACCCCAAACCTTCAAATAATTGCCAGGCAGTTGCAACAAAACTAAAGAAAAGAAAGCCCTACTCATGAAAATGTATATGTTGTCCTCCTCTTACAAATTTTGAGGACTGCAAATGAATTGAGGCCTGTTTGCCTGTTTGAGGCCTGCTTGGTCCCATGGGAGTCAAATTCCTCTCCTACGAGCAACCTAAAAACCCAGCATCAATCTGGACTTGTGATTCTAGGTCCCCTATAGAGCATCTGGGTCACCTCACAGGGCTACCCTGATCTCTTGGCCAGTCCAGTTCCTAGAGAGAGTTTGAGGCCTTTAAACAGTTTGTCTGAGCCATAGAAGACACAAGGAAATTCATTGCTTATAGATGGCCTATCTATGAGTACCTTGAATTAAAAACCTGGCCAGTTCAAAGGGAAAAAGGATTCCCATTTGCAACAAATTCAGCAAGACAAAACCTTTAAATCTTTAAGGGAGGAGGAGAGGGAAGAGCTTCATATACTCCCTCATATACCCCTCATACCTTCACTAGCCCAGATAGTTCACCACATACTGAGAGAGCATTTTTGACAGGGAAATATTGATAACTCCCCATGTCTTTGAGCAACATCAAAGGGCAGCTCTGTTCAATATGCCTCTGTAGCTGTTAGAAACTATTGATTTTTATAGAGGTCAAACAGCCACGTGTGCTGTTACAGGGCCCCACATGGCAGATCTGATCTTTGCTGGACCTGTCTGCAGAAGATGTTCTTAAATCTGCCTGGGAAATATTTCAGTTGCTCACATTTCTCCAGACAAAGCACCACTTCCAAGGATAATTCTGAAGGGTGGCTCCTGCAGCAGCAATGACAATAATGTTGGTACTTTAAGCAGTTTAGAGATGAGGATTTTGTTTTTTCTTCAGTCATTTTATTCCCATTCCATAACTTTTTATCATATTATTTAAAATAATGGTGACAGATGTCACAGTCCAGTCAATTTTTCATATTTGGTTATTCAAATATGTAATTTTGGACATATTTGGACATTTCAGGTGACCAGGGAACATCACTTGAAAACACTTGGGAATTGTTTGTGCCATTCCACTGGTGCTGCTTGGCTCAGCAGCTCTGAGGTCCCAAAGAACCCTCATCTATCCCATTTCTCTCTCATCTCAACTAAACAAATGTTCTTTCAACCTCTCCTTGTAATTCATGGTTGTTATCTTTCCTACAAAGATCAGAGCTGAGACGTAATTTTCATCTGCTGGAGTTTCCAGGTGGTCTCATTGGGTGTATTCTCTCTTCTATAATAAAATGCAACTCATGGCATCCACGTTAACGTGTTCTAAAATGAGAATTGACAATTTGGAAATTAATCATCTACTGAATCATATTTGCTTTGTAACCTACCATGAGCCATTCTTGTTGTTCTCCACTTCATTTATTTGATGCCTACTTCACGTTTTGAATTTCATCATGTTGAATTTCCCTTGGATGATTTATTTTTGCTGAGTGCTTTACAGATGTGAATTTGATTATGTTTAATTAAATTCAGCGGATGCCTTGAATAACCAAAATATGACAAATTTGTGTCTGAGGCTCTGTCAGTCAGTGCTATGAGACATTAACAATCTCCATTTAAAGCACATCAAGCAGACACTTCAGGGTTGCAAGCCTAGACTTGCTAATTTTACCTTCATTGACTGATCAAATGAAAAGCCTACACTTTTATTAACAAAATCTTAAATATTTTCCTTGCGTTCTGTAAGCTTCCTTGGCATTTACACATTTTTCAATTCTCATGTTTTATTTTTTGTAGTAAATTACATTTGCTGATATCAAGCAGCAAACACAGAAATGCAGCCAAACCCTGAGCTATGCATTTCCATTTCATGTACAAACAATTAAATGTCAGCCTTTCAAGGCAGATCACAGACTTTATTGCCTTTGAAAGGTTTTGTTTCTCATTTGTGAGGGAAATTATATGCACAGCTTCCATTTTCATGAAATGTTTCAGCCTAAAAGAAGACATTTTCAGTGAAGGAACATTAATATTTCAGTGCTACCTGTAAATTAAATTTTAGAGTATCAACTACATAATTCCCTGGCTTGCTTTCATCAGCCTCTCTTCTGCTGTCTGGTCTTCAAACCCTTTTTATTTCAAAGCTGTAAGCTCTTTTTCTGTGAAATTTTGTTCATATTTTAGAAACTTACAACCCTGTAGAGTGTGTCATTTCACATGGCTATCCAATTATTTTATTTCCCCTTCAGTAAACAAACGAGAATGCCACATTGGAGAGTGTGACCTTGATCTTTACACACAGAGTGCACCCTGGAAATCCTTTATTTACATGTGCAGTTCATCACTACACTAAAATATTTTACTGAAGGTGTGCCCACCCAGCTGGGATGCTGAATAACACAAATTTCAGAAGAATTCTGAGCTTCTTCAGGATCTGCAGAGGGCAGACAACAGTTTAAAACCAGGGTTTGCTTACCCCCTATCCTCCCGAGATGATACAACAAAATTTTACTCATCTTCTGCCTGTTCCACCATCCTCCTCTGTAACCTGGGGGCTGGGGACTATGAACTTCTGCCTGCTGTTACTTCAGGATTTTTAATTTAATTTAATTTCCTCACACATCAACAGCCCTTATTAACTTACACGAGCAAAGTTCTGTATTTCATTATGAAATGCCTGGAGTTGGAAATGAATATTAGAAACTTGTATGACTTACCTTCATCTTTCTTATGAAAAAGTTGCTTGGAGAAAAGAGGTTTGGAACAAGTCTATTTAATTGCACAATGATAAATATAGCAAAGCAAGGGATCTGTACCAGTAGATTATTTTACAAAATAAGACCTAGGCTATGCCTGGGAATATATAATATAAGGAATTACACCTGTCATGCTGATAAAGTGGAAACACTGGCTCAAAGACAATCAGACTCTGATACACTACTTAAGGTCACCCACTGAACTAATTAGAAGGGTGTTTACTTGATAAATGGAGTGCCTAATCTGATTTTTACCTCAATGTGATCTGAAAAACTCTGGTTTACCCAGAGAAGCAATATTTATCTGTCTGGGGTCATGAGCACAACCCCTTCACTCGTTCAGGGAATATTTTTAGTGTGGAAAGAGGAAGATGTTATAGTAAAACCTTGTGATTTGCTGCTGCCAGCACCCAGCTCAGGGAGCACTTAAAAGCACATTTAATTGAAATATATTGCTGATTAGGAGAGGCTGAGAAAGGCACTCCCTCTCCTGACTTCTGTCCACGGCTTGAACTGTGACTGATTGATTGTGTCTCTCTTGGGAATGCAAAGCAGTGGATGGAGTCCAGAAACTCCTACTTGCTCACACAATTAAAATCAAACTCTCCCAATCCCCTTGGTGTCCAGCCCTGTGTGTGAGGCCCAGGGAAGGAAGGGATGAGTGCCCTGGAACACCCAGCCCTGCAAGTGTGCAGCAAGGTCTCAGGGAGCTCAGGAGGGAATTCCCCTTAGCCTGCTGGGCAGTGATCCTTTCACATGTGTCAGAATTTAAAAGGCCAGGGGTGTGGGAGACTTTACCCCTCCTGACTTGTCTAACCAGCTCCCACCCTACCCCAAAATGTCCTCATGCATCCAGGAGCCTGCATTTTTCCTCTCCTCACCATCACCCTCCGTGGAGAGGCTGTTCCTCAGCAGGAGAACATTAAAGTGATCCTTGCACACACTAAAGGAAGGAGGCTCAGGGATTTTCCACCCCCTCCTCTGTATCTTGAGGCTACTGGGACACAAACTGGGATGCCACGGAGTGAAGAGGAGGCGGGGAGGTGGTGCCTGAGTGCTGAGATGCCTTTGGAGGAGCACAAAAATACTCCTGACAGCTCTGGTGAGAGCACTCGGTGTCACTCAGGATGAGCCGCCAGCTATTCTGTGGCTGGGAGGATTTTCATTAAGTTCAGAACATGAACATGAAATTAAAATCAACCATTTGCAAAAAGACAAATACCTTAATATCTTACAGCTTGAGAATTAAGGCTAAATGTCCTTAATTACAAGTCCTTTCATACCCTTTAAATGCGTGGCTTGCAGTGGTGTCTTGTGGCCACTAAGTGAAAGGGAAGGTAATTCTGGTAAATTGCTTTGATTTTGTAATTCTGGAAATTTAGAGTATTACACTGAATTGGAAAAGCTCAAGGTTGGCCAAATGTTCAGTTATATTGACTCTTAATCCAGATTTTTCAATGATTTTTTCAAGGTGGATCTGAGTTTGACTGAGGTCAGCCCCACTAATTTCTTCTTACCAGTATTGGAATAGGAGATCCCTTAATTTTTTTTCTTTCTCTGTTGTGCACAGCAGCATCTCAGTTTTTCCAAAACCTTATAATAAGGAATGCAAGCTGTAAATTTCCTTCAACAGCTAGATAACTTTTTTCTCTGGATGTACTCACTTCCTAACACTTTTTATTTCATAGGAGTAATTTAGTGTTTCCCACAGGAGCCATTTCCAAAGATAAGCTGGTGGATAGACATCTACCATAAATCACCAGAAGATTTTTTCAGTTATGAGCCAGCACAGCTTTGATATTTGATATTTATGACTAACAAACCCTACCCAATCAGACAAATCTGTTGGTGAATTCTGTGGACCAAGCTGAATCTTGCTGACCAAATTTTTGCAGTCTGAGCTGTTCAGGACAGTGTTTCCCTGGAGATCAACCCCTGACTGGGAAGTCAATCAGAGCAGTAGGTGACAACAAAAAACAAATCTGCAAAACCTTATGGACTGACTTCCTAAATCCCTCCCATGCAAGCAGCACATTAATGTGGCTTCGATATTTCTGAGCTTGAGAGAATTTTCAGCTTGCTGACTTACAAGCTCTTGGGAAACCAAGGAAAAAACTTTCAACAGTTTTCTTTTCTCAAAACATCTTTTTCTTTTTTCTAAAATATTTCTAAGTGGGCAGTAGATTTTTCTCATAACAATCTTCCCTAACTGTTGTTTTCTATTACTTAACCAATAGAAAGAAGTGCCAGTCCTATTGATTAAAGAATACCTTTTTTAGTGAATCATGCTAGATAAAAAGGAAAAGTCTGTAAATAAAGCCTTCTGTTGTTCTCATAATAAACATAATAAATAACATAATATAACATATAACATAACATAACACACATATATTATGTGTATATTATATGTATATAACATATAACATAAATAATGTAATAAACATAATAAAACTAGAGTCAAACTTCTTTATTTTGTCACCTGCTGTGACACATTGGGCTGAGTGAGCAGAGCCTGACCCTCAAACTGCAGCAGGGCTGAGTGGAGCAGCACTGTGACATTTTACATCACTTATTAGCTCACTTAAGGCAACCTCTGCCACAGTAAATAGCACATCAAACTCTCACAGGAGACTGGAATCCTGCCCTGGCTCAGAGCTCTCAACTTCCCCGAACCAGGAGTGCACCTCAGCAGCCTCTCCCAGGACACAGGCTCACACTTACCTTGTGATCACGTAAGGTGCAAAGCAGAGTATGAAAGTCCCAATAAAGGTGCTGATTTTCTTGGTCGCCCGCTGCCTCCGTCTCCTTTGCTCCTCCAGACAACGCTCCCGCACGCTGGGTGGCATTGCACACAAACAAGGACATCAGTCAGAGCACCAGGCAAAAGTTTGGTAAATAACCAGGTAAACATCCAAAACCAATCTGTTTTAATTGCATAAACCAGTGACAGCTGCACTGCATTTAAACGGGAAAAAAATTTAAAGTGCAAATATCAATGCACTCTGTTCATTGTCCCCTCCACAACGTTACTGGCAAATACGTGGTTGTATATTTATGTGTACACTCCCTCCCATTGTATCAACTGATCTGTAGTGAAATTGGTGGAATTCATCCTTGAATTCAGTTTGCAGCTCCTTTTTGAACTACTGTAAGCTGCAGATATTTGGAAAATATCCAGAGTGGTCAAGGGCAGCATGCTTCTTCCCTAGAAACAGCAATCCCAACACCACTGCCTTGGAGAGGAGAAACTCCCCAGCAAGAAAACCAATGAAACAACAAAACCATAACTGGAAGAAACCACTCTGAACCTTCAGCCCAACATGGGAGCTATCATTGTATCCCAGAGCGATCATTGTGGCCACAAACATCCCATTAGATCTGCAGGGCTGCCGTGCTGAATGCTCCACAAGGCTGGAATTATTCCATAAATCCACAGTCCTGGGATATCCTCATTCCTCACCTCAAACCAGTCTTGTTTCTAACTAAACAGGTGCAGATCAGTCACACCTTGGGTTTATTTTTTTTTTCCTACCTATGCTATTTTAGGACAAGAGCTTTTCCTTTGAGTTTTCTGTTGGTGGTCTCAGCCATCAGAGAGCTCTGAATCCCCTCGGAGTTCCAGCAAGGAGCACAGGGCTGAGACCTTGCTTTCAGTGCAAAAAAATCCCTAAAATCAGCACATTTGCTTGTGAAAACACTGATTAATGTGAAAGCCCATCCTCTTCCTCTGTCTGTCTGAGTGACTCCTGTGATTTCTGAGGGAAGTGGATGAGTTCCTGCCCACTCCAGGCAGGTGGATTGGGCAGCACTGGTGTCTCCCACAGTGCCAGCACTGCCTGGATCTCAATAAATCCCTTTGGATTTATTAAATTATCCCTTAAATTATCCCTTTGCAGAGCAAAGGAAGACTTCCATCCTGAACCCCTCTCTGTGCACAAGGCAGAGCTGCCACATGCTGATTCCTTGCACAGATCTCACAGTCACCTCTCAGGCAAACTGAACAGGCAGGCCCATGCCCTGTACTTATATATATATTAATTTTTTTAAACCCCAACTGTTTGGCATTGGTCTTTCCATTTCTGCTGTAAATTTTTAATTGATGACTCACTCTCAGGCTCATGACACGCTCTCACAGCTCTGAGGCTCATGGCCATACCCTTACATTATTTAATTCATCTGTAAATGTTTTATCAACATCCAAACACAGGCTGTGTCCTGAGGATCTCAGTGTGCTTCAGTGCCACAGATATCTGTGGCAGTGAGTTCCTTTGGTTGTGTTAAAGAAAATTTTTCTAAACTTTTCTAAATTTGGTCTTACATGGCCAGGCCCCAGAGCAGCTATCATGAAATAAATACTGGAGGAAAAGTTTGTTCTTCTAACAAATTGTCTTTCTCTTAAAGAATATGACACATCTAAAGGTGTTACATGTTCTTTATGTGAGTTATTTGCAGCTAGAAATGACAGCTGAGAAGGGGAAAAAACAACCCACCTTTTCTGTGTGCTTTCAATTCTGCAAGAGCTGGGGAACTTGGAGCATTTTAATGTGAGGAAAAATGCTCTGAGAGTTTCATAAGCTTTGTTTAAGACATGTGTTTGTAAATTCATAATATCCTAAGCCCATGGCAATACAGGAAAGTGAATCTCCTGAACAGGTTCAATTCAGGGGTTGTTAGGAAGGAGAAGGTGCTGGAATTTTTGTCTCTGTTTCCCCAGTTACATCTTTTCCTTTCTGACACATGCAAAGCTGTCTCTCACTCCTGGAGCTCACCCACAACTGTCCTGGTAGACTCAAACCCATTTCTTTTGTTCAGAGTTTCCAGATGTATCCAATAAATACCACACCAGAGAAGAAGGCATTTTATCTCACTCCTTCATGCAGACAATGTACACAGATGAATATTTTGTTTCTGCACACACTTTCATGCACTAAGATAAGACATATATGAGTTCTAGCAGTGACATCAGTAATAGAACAGGATTATTGACTAAGCTTGCATTTAAAGATTTTAATAGCCCAGGAAATCAGAGCTATATCCCTTTGAAGGTTTGGTATTTTAAACAAAGTTTATGGGATATTGGACTTTAAGATGTGTAGAGCTGGATACACCCAGAAGATAGTACAGATAATTTGAATTAAGAAATACATGGGTTAAGCACTTAAGTGAAGTTTTGCCCAAATCTCCCACAATACCCAAGATATTTTGGTCTTAAGAACAAAGAAAAAGCAGAATCCACTAAAAAAGCCTCAGCTCACTTGAAATGCCACGTGCCCTAAACATCCACCCAAATTTGTAGGGTACTTGGAGGTTTCCTTTGTGCTCGTCTGGAATGATCTTCAGGAGATCACTCGTGTCTTTCTAAGTCACAGGTAATAAACCCATCTGTCACAACTCCTGTCACCAGACCCCCCTGCGGGCGGATTCTGAGTCACAGCAAGCAGAAAATTGTCTGTACGCATTTCCCAGCGCTGAAACTGGACCCTGCAAAGAGCCAGAGGAGCCAGAGCAATCCAAAGTGGGATTTGCAAACTTTGTCCTGTCCTTTGGACTCTCCCATCACCCACGGCTGTGCTGCCAGGCACTACAATGCACCCTGAAATTGTCTGTTATGTAATGCCAGTGATGCTTTTGTCGTGTCAGACATCTCTGAGCATCGCTGACCCTCCCAGCAGAGCTGCAGCCCTCACAGGAGCGAGGGTGACCTGAGATCTCTGCCCCTTCCTCCAGCAGGAACTGCCACTGGGTGAAGCAGCCCCTGCAGGGCTCAAATCAGTTTTGTAGGGTAGAAAAGAAACTAAAACTCTCCTTTCTTAGAGGCATCAGAATAACCTGATGCCAGAGGTGTAAAGGCAGTGGTGAGGCTGCTCACAGCAAAGTGCCTGCACAACTCTGCCTCCCCTGAGGAAAGGAAGCATCATTCCCACAGCCCCACTGAATCCATCCCGCAGCGAGGGGATCACAAAATGCACAACCACCCTCAAATCAACCTCAACCAGGAAAAATGCAGAGGAGGAGAAGCAGCACTGAGATTTTTGCCCTTTTGCTAAACTTTGCTGTGCAGCCCAGGCATACTTTTAGCATTAGGCAAAAAACGAATGGGGTTTCAAGCAGTGCTGGTGGGTTTATGGCACTTTCCTGGGAGTAACCACCACATCTCCTCATGCTGCAGGAACTAAGGCACAGTTCAGCAGCCAGACAGCTCGCAGGGCAGGAGGGTGTTTTTTCCTCAGTGTGACTGGGTGAATAAGGGAAGATTTATACCTGTGTTTCTCAAGAACGGCAACAAGACTTGCCCAAAGTTCTGCTCTGCATTCTTGGTCAAGAGACAGCTCAAACAGCTTAACAGGAGAATTCCGAGCGAATGTTTCTGCTCCTCTAAAATGACTTATTTGTCTTAGCCTCAGGCATCCCCAAACCATGACCTGTGTTTGAGGACAGCCACATGTGCTCCGTGCCCTGCAGCTCTGCTCCTGGCTGCCTGCAAATGGAGAGGCTTGGTGGAGCAAAGGGGAGCAGGGGTGGTCAGATGGGATGAGTGCTGTGGGACTGCCCTCTCTGTGTGCTCCCTGCTCTCCTCTCTGCCAGGCAGATTTCTTCCTCTATCACACACCAAGCCTGCATCCCTTCCAGACTGATACATCGATTATTCATGCAAGATTTATGGCTTGTGCATAATCCCTGCCGTGACTTTTGCACATATTCCTCTCCCTGTTTGGTTCTTGCCCTCCAGCCCACAATCCTGCCAGTCCCTGGGGGCTTTTCTCCTCTTGTCTCGAGGCACAAGGGACTTGCCTAAAATCTCTCGTTCGAAATGAGCTTTATACATCCCTTGTTTGCCACATTAACGTTGCTGCTGAATTCTCTCTCGCTTAAGGTTTAAGTACAGGCATTCGAGCACATGAATTTCACAGATGCAATTCCCTTGAGGATTCTGCCTTCAGGAATGATAAAGTTACAGAGAGCAGAGAGCACAGCAATGGGGAAACTGCTGGGAAAAGGAGCAGCAGGCAGCGCTCAGCTTCCCTTCCAAACTCCAAGTGACATGTGCAGCCTCCTCCCTTCCCTCTCAGACATCCAGCAATGAGTTTTGGGCTGGCAGTGCCCAAAATATGCAAAGCAATGGACCACTGAATGCACCTTCAGAGACAAAGGGCAGTGATCCGATCACTGTCTCAAAGGGAAGTGCATGCTTAGCCAAAACTGCCGGCTCATCTGCTCTCCCTCCCAAAACGAGTCCTTAAGGCTAACAAAAAATGAGTTCTGCAATCAGAGAATTAAACACCAGTGAACAGAAACATGCAGAATAGAAACCGGCCGAAAGGATGTTTGTTTTCTCCCCCTCCCCATGCCCTGCTGTGAGACAGATCTGTCTCTATTTACTACAACACTGAGCCCCCTCCTCACTTCTTCTGCCTGGGCAGTTGCTGAGCTCCGGGGAAGCTCACCTGGGGTGGATGTCCACAAGCAGCACCAGGGTCTGCATGGTGATCACGTCGATCCGCTTACAGTGGAACCGTGCCACCTTCAGCACTTTGAGATACGTGAAGCACAGGACCACGAGGGACAGGAGGAAGCTGAGGGCGTGAAAGACCCCAGTGAAAATCACAAACTGTGTCCTATCCTCCGGTCTCTTGTTGTAGAGCGTGCAGGAGGCGTAGAGGTGATGGAAACCCAGCCAGGAGAGAGAAGCTGCCACGATGGGGAAGGACGCCGAGTGCAACCACGTGTAGCTGAGGATGAGAGCAGCGTCTCGGTACCTCATTTTGGAGTGGTAACTCAGAGGGAAGACCACAGCAATCCACCTGTCAATGCTCAAAGCTGCCATGCTCAGCATGGAGTTGGTGGTGAGGAAAGTCTCCAGGAAGCCCACGACGTGGCAGACCGGATCTCCTCCCGGCTGACTTCTGTAAATGATCCCGGCCAAGGTCAGGGGCATGCTGGAGACGGCCATCAACAGGTTGCAGAAGGTGAGGTTGAGGATGAACAATCCCGGGACCTGCTTGCGGATGTCGGCGCTGTAGAGGAAGCACATCAGCACCAGCACGTTGGCCAGCAGGGCCACGAGCATCAGCACCACCACCACGAAAGCCAGCAGCAGCTCCCAGATGCTCATGGTGCGTCCGCTCACAGCAGGGACATCTCCGAAACTGCGCCGCGCCGGCACCAGGGGACCATGGTGCGAGGTGCCCTCACCTCGCCCTCCTCCCCAGCCTGCTCGCTGCCCCGCATGCCCTCCGTGTTCTTAGAGGAGCTGCAGCTTTCTCCTCCAACCTCCCCCTCCTCGCTGCTCCTTTCCACGTCAACGCTTCCCGAGACGTGCACAAAAGCACTGGGAATGCCCATCAAACTGCGAGGAGGGCTTAAAAAATATCAGCGGGACTGAAGCACTGCCGGCCGTCGGTCCATTCTGAGGAGGGCACGTTGTTCTGAGAAGCTGCTCTGCTGAGATCCCGAATCGTCAGCCCCAAGCTTGCAAGCAATCCACCGAGTGAACAGTGCTCTCTTTCTCCCTTGCTTTTCTGCCTCTCTCTCCCTCTCTGCCTTTCTCTCCCCTCCCCTCTCCTCCAACCCTCACTCCCTTGCAGGCTGAGTGTAACCTGCTTTTTATGATCACAGATAAAAACCCCATTAATGGATTAAAGCATGCACACTGCTGGTGATTCGCGAGCGTGATTATGTCATCCCTGCTCCACAACCCCTCCCCTTCTCCTTGCGACCGTGACTAGACTTTCCTCAAGAGAAACCCCATGCTTGCATTTAATTGATTTAGTCATTAATTTGCAAACACGCCTTGTAGCAGAATTCCTGCACTCCAGCCCGTTCCCTACATTTCGGTGCATCCCTTGCAGTGCCGCTGCTCGCTCTCAGCCAGGGCAGGGGCTTTCTTTTCTCTTCATTAGCTGTGCTTAAAGAGATGGGGGAAATGGATATATTCTGCTACTTCTCTGGAGCTGTCATTAGGCTACGGGAATGGTTTTACTGCTCGGGTTCAGCACTTTGCAGTTCCTTGTCTCCATGCGGAGGAGGAAACTGATTGCTTCCCCTCCTGCTTTGAAAGCAGAGAAATCAAAGCCCGGATTCCAGAGCCACATGCCCGAGGTCACGGAGCAGGTGAGGGGCAGAGGCAGCATCGTGCTGCAGGTGCCTTTATCCACTCAGCCTTTCCCATCTCCAAGAGTTTCTCCTTCCTCCTAATCAAAGCTTCCCTCCCTGTGAGGGTGAGCACCCCGTGAGATCAAAACTAAAAAGCAGCTTGGCAAAGGAAATAGGAATGAGCCTGACTTGCACATAATTAGGTGTCAAAATTAAGTTTGTTTCAAAGCACGGAGCGGGAGCTGTTTTCTCACTGCTTTTCCTGTCTCTTTAAATCAGTTTTCACTGGGGACGCTGCGAGTTTGTGAGCAATCAGGACAGCTTTCTGGTCAAGGCAGCCAAGCTTTAATCCCTGCACAATAAGAAGGCAAAGGATACCCTGCAGCACAGTTCTTGGGGCTCTGTAAGTGCCTCTGCACGTGTAGGAGAGCTCGCTGCTCGGGCAGTTTTCCCTCGGAGCCCTCTGGAGCTGAGCATCTCCACGAGCAGCAGCTGTTCCCTGAGCTCAGGAGCAGGGCTGGCACCCTGCACACTGCCAGAGCTTGGCATGTTGGAGAAAAAACCTCTTTCACTTCAGCTTTTGGGTTGTTTTGTTTTCAAAAGCCAGGCTTTGAAGGGCTGATGGAGACACCACAGGAGCAGCTCAGGGTGCAGAGCTCAGGTCTGCCCCTCAGGCCTGGGAGCTCCCTGGTCCCAGAACACGACTCCTCATGCTGAGAGGATGAGGAGAGAACTACAGTGCCTGTCTCTTTTCCAAAGTCAGTGAAGTGGCAGAGTGACCATCCCTGGAAGTGTTCCAAAAATGTGTGCATGTGGCATTTGAGGACATGGCTTAGTGGTGAACATGCTGGTGTTGGGTTGATGGCTGGGCTTGAGGATCTCAGAGGGATTTTCCAATTTTAGATTCTATGAGAAAAGCCTAAAGGTGACCCCTTATTAAATACGAGGGGTTGTTGCCCTCTTAGAGGAGATGGACTGAGGAAATGAGAGAGAAGATGAAAATTTTGCTGCTGCCTCACAGCACCAGAACCTCAGCAAGTTTCCTCCTTGGGCAGGAAACAACAGCCCTGCTGAGAGGGGAGTCCTGGCACCAACAGCCTGAGCAGGGTGTCCCAGGGACAGCCAGGGACAGCTTAAAGCCTTAAAGCTCAGCAGGCAAAGGCAGCTGCAGGACCACAGGAAGGTGCTGTGTGAGCTGGGAGCCACTGTGGAGAAAAATGTGGGAAAACTTGCTAGGAAGAACAGGGAGGAAAGAAAGGGAAATCCTGGTGGTACAGGTATGGGAGGTGGGAACTCTGTGGCAGTGGTGAAGGGGAAACTCACCCCCACTTGGCATTAAGGTGATTCCTGACTCTTTTCCCACACTCAGCCTCCTCCTGGGCTCAAATGAACCCTGCAATTCCCCAGCTGCACAAGGACTGGGGAATTCAGGATTTTCCCCTGCCTTCAGTGCACAAGGCCGTGGGTTATCAGGGTGGTTTCCTGACACACATCCCTTCAGTGAGCTGTGGTGCCTCCAGGATTGAAAAGCTCTGCTCCTGAGTAATTTCCTGCTGTGACGGGGGTCTGGCATCAGTGTCAAAAGCCTGGGTGAACAGTGAGGGAGGAAATTCATGCCTGGAGAAAAAGGATTAGGGATGACAGTGGGGAAAAGAGGATTCTCCCTAAGCAATAGATGTGAAATAATGGGAGGTAGAATGAGACAGTTCAGTGAAGCTGTGATGGAATATGGAAGGTCACATTTGGGGGAAAATCTACAATCAAGGGGAAAACCTTTGTAGGTATCAGGAGGAAGCTGAAGTTTTCTCTCTGAATAATTTGACTCTCGCTGTGTATTTTGTATTCTGAGGGTCCCAAGTGATTTACAGAACTAATTGCCCTGTTGCTAATCCCTGCAGCAGAGGGGGTTTGCTGAACACTTCTGGGTTTATTTATAATGTGAGGGAGCACGATGGACCCATGAAATGGCTTCATTTTATACAAACCAGGAGGAAAGAATCTGCTGGGCACCTGTGGAGTGCTAACCCCAGCTGGAGTCTGAGCAGTGCTCAGTCACTGCCCCTTCCCCAGGGGATGGAATCCTGGGATGGAATCCTGGGATAGGATCACAGAGTCATTTGAGTTAGAACAGATTCAAAGACCATCAAGTCCAAATAAACAAGGAAAGTCTTTAGCACTCGTGTGGGTTAACTTTGGTGTCTCTTCAGCCAGTACTGTGCAAACCCTTGGCAGAGTTGCCTGATGGAGACAGAAGGCCCAGGTCTGTCTCTCTTTGGGGTGTCACAGGTGACCTTTACACCTCCCCTGTCACCTTCACTTGTGGAGGCCAGTGCATCTCCTAAACCAGAGCACCTGGGGCTCCCTTGGAGGGATGTCCCTTAACTGGGTAAAGTCCCTTCATGTTAGGAGGGGAAGAATCAGCCTCCTGCCAGAGTTCTTTGGTTGTTATTCAAA